>JAJOOR010022650.1:0-19586 GCA_036250505.1 Solanum acaule | reverse complement strand
AAATGAGCCAAGTCTAAACAAGAAGGGATACAACCCCTAACTAATCGACTAACAACTAACAAGAACAAATGTCTAAGTCCGGAAATGGTGGACATAGATGAAAGAGAATCACATGGCAGCCCGGAAGAAATGGCTCACCCTTGAATTCAAAGTGACAATCACTGATCTCCTAAGCGAGGTCTGTCAGTAGTCGCTTGAAGATGCCTTGTACTCAACAAAAATAAGAGCAAGTGCAGTATCAGTACACAACCACAGTGTACTGGTAGGATCACGCAGCTATCCCACTAGTGCAACATAAACAAGTCAAGACAACAATATAATCACATGCATATATATTAACATATAGAACATTATCAACAATTACAAATAACGATAAGTTTCATATTTTATATCACATCATTGGTCATCTCATGGAACCCAAACTC
Source organism: Solanum acaule (assembly GCA_036250505.1). NCBI lineage: Eukaryota > Viridiplantae > Streptophyta > Magnoliopsida > Solanales > Solanaceae > Solanum > Solanum acaule. The sequence goes on along the minus strand of JAJOOR010022650.1, from coordinate 19,161 downwards.
AAACAGTTAGCATGCCGAAATGTGGCAACTGGTTCTATATTTATGCTGGAACGTGGCAATCGATCCCATATTTATGTCGGAACGTGGCAACCGATCCCATTCACACACCACAATCACAATCACAAGTATATCATCAAGATCATACATTTAAGTTATGATTTCATGGCAATCATCATTCATTATCTCAGTTACAACAAGTGTGATCAACATTGCATCATTCATATTCATACAAGTATCATAATGAATCAAGAACAAGCATACATCACACAATCATAGAATCACAACCATCACCTACCTCGAAACAAGCTCGAAATCCTAAGAAACTTGATCCTTCCCTTTCCGGATTCCTTCAACTTGTTCTTGGTCTACAAACAATCAATATACTATGGGAATCAATAAACAATCATTAATTGCCAGAATTATTAACAATTCTATGAACCCTAGATCAAACCCATGATCCCAATGATCCAATTTAGGGTTGTTACCACCATAGAATCTATAACAAAACCCTCCCCCATCAATATTCACCCATTCTATTACGTTCTACATATTGAAAAATGGATTCGGGGAGTGAAAAGCTTACCTTTAGCCTCAAGAATGGTGAAAAATGAGTAAGACTCGCTTAGGGTTCTTTTCTTAGCTCTAAAAGTTGAAAACTGCCAAATCAGGTCGTTTAGGGGTTTATTTACGACTTTAAGTCACGTCGGTCCCGTTGCAACGGCCCTCACCCCACTGTAGCGGCCCTGCCAAAGCTACCAGAACCCCGTCCTAGCGGTTTTGAATATAGTGAGCTATTCGTCTTTCATCTACGATGTTTAGTCTCGTCGTACCCGCCACACTGACCATCATCCCACTGCAGCGGCCACGCTAGAGCGGTAACTATCCCGCCAAAGCGGTCCCAATGGAACAAGAGAGGTAATTAAAAGAATTCCAAAAGCCCATTTCACAACGCACCTCTAACTAACGATGATCAGAAAACACCCTTTATTCTAAGATCGATTCTGGGAGTTCTGCTCGCCCAAATTTAATTCTGTAAAGTCGTACGGATTCCTTAACGAGTTATCTAACTACTCATGTAATCAAAACCATAAGAAATCCACCCGATTGTTACCAGATTTGTCTACACCTCAAAGACTATGATTTCATCCAAATCTGGACAAGGTTGGGAAAAATCCAAATACTACGAAAAAGTTTTTCATCCCCAAATTTCCCCCCGCTGGATTTTCTATAACGATGGGAATGAGTCGTTACAATAGATACCAATATACCCATCACTCGTCCCCGAGTGACAAAATTTAGGAAAAGTAGGCTAACTAAAGAATGAAGTAGTACCTGAATCAACGAACAATTGAGGATACTTCTCTCGCATGTCCCTCTCGGTCTCCCAAATAGCTTATTCAACTGGACGATGCTTCCATTGAACCTTCACGATCAAGAATTGCAATCGGTTCTTTCTCATATTGGAGGTCCTTGTCTAACACAATTGAGTCCAACTTAGTGATATAATCCCCATGAACATGATACCTCTTCAACATGGATACATGAAACACCGGATGAACACTCGATAAATTAGGAGGTAAAACCAATCTATACGCCACCGGTTCCACACATGCACGAATTTCAAATGGACCAATGTATCTAGGACTTAGCTTACCCTTCTTACCAAATCTCATCACCCCTTTCATGGGTGATACCTTAAGAAGAACATTTTCACCGGATTGCAACACCATGTCTCTTACCTTATGATCCGCATACTTCTTTTGTTTACTCTGGGCTGCTAGAAGCTTAGCTTGAATACTCCTCACCTTATCTTGAGCATCTTTCACTATATCAACCCCTAAAGGTTTCTTATCTCCAGCCTCAAACCATCCTATGGGTCATCTACATCCCCTCCCAGAGAGTGCCTCAAATGGTGCCATATTTATTCTGGAGTAATAACTATTATTATAGGAGAATTCACACAAATGTAAGAACTTATCCCAATGCCTTCCGAAATCAATCACACATGCCCTCAATATGTCTTCTATACTTGAATAGTCCTCTTCGATTGTCCATCCGTCTGTGGATGAAAGGCTGTACTAAAGGTGAGTTGTGTGCCCAATTCATCATGCAATTTCCTCCAAAACTTGGATGTGAATTGGGTACCACGATCTGAGATGATAGAGAGGGGCACCCCATGCAACCTCACTATCTCTTTCACATACACTTTAGCCAATTGTTCAGCATTATAATCTATTGTCACCAGAATAAAATGGGCTGACTTAGTCAATCTATCAACCACTACCCAAATAGAATCAAACTTCCCCAAGGTCTTGGGAAGACCAACCACAAAATCCATGGCTGTTCTTTCCCACTTCCATTTCGAAACTGGCATTCTTTGAAGTAAACCTGTGGGCCTTTGATGTTCATACTTCACTTGTTGACAATTTTGACACTTCGCCACAAACTTCGCTATGTCTTTCTTCATGCCCGACCACCAGTAAATTCTCTTAAGATCTCTATACATCTTGGTGACACCCGGATGAATCGAATATCGCGAACCATGAGACTGCCAACAATTTCTCAATCAAGTCATCTACTCTAGGAACACATATTCTTCCTTTAAAATTGAGTACACCATCCACATCAAGAGTGGTCTCTTGCGCCTTACCAATCACAATCTTCTTTCTTACTCCAAATTCTCATTCTCAAATTTTTTGGCCTTGATCGCTTCAATGAAAGTGACCCTCACTTCAATACTAGCTATCACCCCACCTTTTTCTGAGATGCCCAACTGCATGAACTTAGACTCTAAGGTCTGAATTTCCTTAGCTAAAGGTCGCTTGGATACACTTAAGCAAGCTAAACTACCCATACTCACCGCTTTCCGACTCAAAGCGTCTGCCACCACATTAGCCTTGCCCGTATGGTATTGAATGGTCACGTCATAATATTTAAGTAACTCCATCCACCTTCACTGTCTCAAATTCAGATCCTTTTGAGTGAACACATTTTGCAAACTACGATGATCAGTAAATACCTCACACTTGACCCTATAGAGGTAATGTCTCCATATTTTAAGAGCAAACACTACTGCTGCCAACTCTAAATAATGCATTGGGTAATTCCTCTCATGCACCTTCAATTGACGCGAGGCATAAGCTATAACATTCTTATCCTGCATCAACACAGCACCCAAACCAGAATGTGAAGCATCACAATAAATAATAAAATCTTTACCTTCAACCGGTAATGCTAGAATAGGCGCGGTGGTCAAGAGAGTCTTGAGCTTTAGAAAGCTCTTTTCACACTTTTCAGTCCATTCAAATGGTATCTCCTTTTTGGTCAAATTAGTCAAGTGAGTAGCAATGGAAGCAAAAAATTCTTGACAAATCGACAATAATAGCTAGCGAATCCCACAAAACTCCTAACTTCCGTCATAGAGCTAGGCCTAACCCAATTCTTAACCGCTTCAATCTTTTGAGGATCTATCAATACCCCTTCTTTTGAAACTACATGTCCCAAAAATGCTACCGATTTTAAATAAAATTCACACTTAGAAAATTTATCATATAGCTTTTGCTTCCCGAGAACACCCAAAACAATACGAAGATGGTTATCATGCTCTTATTCACTTTTCGAATAAAACAAAATATCATCAATAAAAACTATAATGAAAGAATCAAGAAATGGTTTGAACATCCCATTCATCAAACTCATGAAAGCTGCATGAGCATTGGTCAAACCAAAAGACATTACCAAAAACTCATACTGCCTACAATGAGTTCTAAACGTCGTCTTGGGTATATCTTCAGGCTTAATTTTCAATTGATGGTAACCGAATCTCAAATCAATCTTAGAGAAAACTGATCTGCCTTGCAATTGGTCTAAAAGATCATCTATTCGAGGCAAAGGATACTTGTTTCGAATAGTGACTCTATTTAATTGCCGATAATCTATACACATCCTCATACTACCATCATTTTTCTTAACAAACAACACCGGAGCACCCCAAGGGGAAGCACTAGGATGAATAAATCTTTTATCAAGAAGCTATTGGATTTGAGCCTTAAGCTCTCTTAATTCTTCCAGAGCCATGCGATATGGAGAGATAGAAATGGGGCGCGTACTAGGCTCTAAATCAATTCAAAAATCTATATCTCTATCCGGAGGCATACCAAGCAAATCATTTGGAAGCACTTCACTAAATTTAGACACCACAGGAATAAACCCAATGGATGGAGCCTCAATCTCAACATCCCTAACATGAGCCAAATAAGCCAAACAACCCTGCTTTACTAATTTACTAGCCCGAATGGAGGATATAATCTTAGCTTGCTTAAGCTTGTACACCCCTTTCCACTCTAATTTTTCCCTTCCCGGAATTTCTAGAGTTACAGACTTAGTATTACAATTAAGCACATCATAATAGGGGGACAACCAAGTCATGCCTAAGATTATGTCAAAGTTAATCATATCCAAAATCACCAAATCATCCCAAGTCTGAAAACCCATAAACAAAATAGGACAAACATGATAGACACGGGTCACTATGACTGAATCTCCAACTAGGGTAGAAACACGAATAGGAGCATCAAGTACATCACAAATCATATCAAACTCGGAGGAAAATTGCAAAGATACATAATAATAGGTAGAACCCGAATCAAATAACACATTAGCCATCCGGTCACAGACAAGAATAGTACCTGTGATCACCGTATCAGACGCCTCTGCCTCATTCATGCCCAGAAAACCATAACACTGAGCCCTATCATCATGACGAGCCATTTCCCTGCCTGGTTGCGAGTTACCCCTACCTTCGTTACCATTTCCTCTACCTCCACGACCTCGCTGATTACCTCATCATCCACCTTGTGGACATCCTCTACCATTATTACCATTCCCCGCGGGTACCACTACTCAAGTTTGCTGCTTTGCGGAATCTAACACATGTGAGTGGGGACAATCTCTCCTCATATGCCCATGTTCTCCACAGTTGTAACAAGTACAATTAAAAGATGGTCTGCCGATCGTCGAAGGTGCGAATCCCTGGCTATCCTGAAAATTATGAGATGGAGTTTCCGAGTAACTACCTGTAGAGGCGGGCATAACGGATTAAATTGGCTTGGCTGTAAGTGTTTGCCTTCCAGACCCCTTGGAATAAGAGCCTTGAAAGTTACCCGAGTTCTTGGCCCTTTTTGCCCACGCCTTAGCTTGACCATCACGCCTCACCCCCTTCACTTTCTTAACATAGTTTGTCGCCTCATTAAAGCTCCTCCCTACAGAGGTCATATGAATAGATAATACTTGCAACTTAGAATTCAAACCTCTAATAAATAACCGGATCCTCTCCTCTTCAGTAGTAACCAACTGCGTAGGATATCTAGATAAAACATGGAACTTGTCCTTATAAGCAGCCACATACATACCACCTTGCTCTAAAGCCATAAACTCATCTTTCTTACGATTCCTCAAGGTTTTAGGCACATACTTTTCTAGAAACAAAGCATGAAATTGGGTCCAAGTAAGTGGAGGTAAAGTAGAAGATTTGCACTCCATATAAGCTCTCCACCATTGCTTAGCCTCCCCTTGAAGTTAGAAAGACACAAACTCAACCCCATGTTGGTGAACAATACCCAATTTATACAGCCTCTCATAACAGTCTAAGATAAACTCATAAGTATCTTCAGCTTTAGAACTAAGAAATACCGGAGGCTTAAGCTTTAAGAACTTAGTCAACATGTCATGCTCATTACCGGTCATAATGGAACACAACAAAGGACGGAAGAAAGCTTCAGTACCTACATTTCCACCCGTCTTGGGCGCAGTGCTAGCACCAAGAGGATTAGTAGAAGCTTGAGTTACTTGAGCATATGGAAACACTCCAGGACTAGCCAACCCATTCAAGAATGCCATAATCTGTTGAGCTAACACCGAATTGATAGGAGGAACAACCGCAGTCTCCGCTGGCACCTCTTCCTCTTGTCCATTTTCCTCAACATCTCCAACCTCAATATCGTCTTCTATCTCCTCATAATGGACACGAGGGTTCTCATTCATAGGAACATTATCAATCGGTACCTCATTCACAGCAGGCGCTACTCTCCCACGGCCTCTACCCCTAGCTCTTTCTCTACCCCGGCCTCGAACGCGACCTCTCGCTGCAGATTCCTTAGCTGGAGCATTGACAAGAGCTACGGGACTAACACCGTTATACCTAGTATTAACCATTTGTGGACAGAAGAGTGAAGGAGTTTAGATACCAATTTGAATCGCCAGATACCAATTGGAATCAACTCATAGCACGAAAGGAGACAAGACAAAAATAGAGAGATTTCCTAAAGTCCTATAGCCTCTCGAAAAAAAGTAAAGACGTCCCCGTACCATTCCGTGAGACTATATTAGACTCATTTTGGTACATCATGATCAACGAACATAGGCTCTGATACCAACTTTGTCACGACCCAGACCGTCGTGATTGGCACCCGGACTAACACTCCGGTGGGAGAACCACTACTACAACCCAAACAACAAATAATCTAAAAACTAAGGCATTTAAATCAACACTAAGGAAATTAAAATAGAGTTCCCATAAACTCTAACAAAAGTTTAACAATAATAACTAACAATGCGGAAGAATAACCTAGAACTTGAAAGTCAATGTACCAAAACATCTAGCAAATGATCCAAGTCTAAACAAAAAGGGATACAACCCCCAAGTAATGGACTAATCAATTAACTAGAACAAATGTCTAAGTCCAGAAATGGTGGACATAGATGAAAGAGAATCACATGGCAGCCCAGAAGAATTGGCTCACCCTTGAATTCAATGTGACGATCACTGATCTCCTAAGCGAGGTCTGTCAGTAGTCGCTTAGAGATGCCCTGTACTCAACAAAAATAAGAGCAAGTGCAGTATCAGTACACAACCAGAGTGTACTGGTAGGATCACACGGCTATCCCACTAGTGCAACATAAACAAGTCAAGACAATAATATAATCACATGCATATAAATCAACATATACAACATTATCAACAATTACGAACAACGATCAGTTTCACATTTTATATCACATCATCGGTCTTCTCATGGAACCCAAACTCAAACAGTTAGCATGCCGGAACGTGGCAACTGATCCCATATATATGCCAGAACGTGGCAATCCGATCCAAGTTAGTTATGTCGGAACGTGGCGACCGATCCCATTCATGCACTACAATCATAATCACAAGTATATCATCAAGATCATATATTTAAGTCATGATTTCATGGTAATCATCATTCATTATCTCAGTTACAACAAGTGTGATCAACATTGCAACATTTATATACATACAAGTATCATAATGAAGTAAGAACAAACATACATCACACAATCATAGAATCACAACCATCACCTACCTCAAAACAAGCTTGAAACCGTAAGAAACCTGATCCTTCCCTTTCCGAATTCGTTCTGGTTGTTCTTGGTCTACGAACAATCAATATGCTATGGGAATCAATAAAGAATCATTAATTACCCAGATTACTAACAATTCTATGAACGCTAGATCAAACCCATGATCCCAATTATCCAATTTAGGGTTGTTACCACCAATGAATCTATAACAAAACCCTGCCCCATCGATATTCACCCATTCTATTACGTTTTACGGATTGAAAAATGGATTTGGGGAGTGAAAAGCTTACCCTTGACCTAAAAAATGGTGAAAAATGAGTAAGAGTCGCCTGGGGTTTATTCCTTAGCTCTAAAAGTCGAAAAGTGCCAAATAAGGTCATTTAGGGGTTTGTTTACAACTTTAAGTCACGTTGGTCCCACTGCAGCGGCCTTGCCAAAGTGACTAGAATCCCCGCCCCAGCGGCTTTCGCGTAACAGTGAGCTATACGTCTTTCATCTACAATTTTGAGTCTCACAACAACCATCATCCCGCTGCGGCAGCTACGCTAGAGCGGCGACTATCCCGCCAAATCGGTCCAAACGGAACCAGAGAGCTAATTAAAAGAATTCCAAAATCCCATTTCACAGCACACCTTTAACCCACGATGATCAGAAAACAACCTTTACGCTAAGATCGATTCTGGGAGTTCTACTCGCCTGAATTCAATTCTGTAAAGTCATACGGGTTCCTTAACGAGTTATCTAACTACTCATGTAATCAAAACCATAAGAGATCCACCCGATTATTACCAGATTTTCTACACCTCAAAGACTATGATTTCGTCCAAATCTGGATAAGATTGGGAAAAATCCAAATACCACGAAAATATTTTCTGGCTCCAAATTTTACCCCGCTGGCTTATATATTATGACGGGAATGGGTCGTTACATCTTATGAGATGTATTACAAATTATGTGTTTTGTGTTTAAATTGTATATTGCTTGGTTAACTTAATTTAAAAATTGGTTTTCGATAGTATGTTTGAACGAACTAAAACACTTTTTCATTTCTTTTCCCTACAGATTTTCTACAAAATACTCTCCTGTTAATTATGAAGATTCTGGGTCAGTAATGAATTTTTTTGGCTTTTGTTGCTGAGTATAAGCGTTAATATGGTCGGAAGTATATGCTTGAACCTTAAAATCTTTATATATTCCTTTTATATTTTCATTAGTGCAAAATACTTATTTGTTAGAGTTTGAAATTCCAAGATATTACTAGTGTTTTCACTGTTATTGAATATCCACGACCACTTTATCAAACTTTTTTTTTGCGTTATACTTTAGCAATTCCTCACTTACACATTTGATATTTACATTATTTTTCTAGTGTGGGGTTATTATTATCATACGAACAATAAATCAAATGTGTAGTGATGGATCATTGTAAAATGGAGCAAAAGAGGGCAATGTGAGACTCAATACCTTTTTCTTATTCTTGGTTGTAGGATATGATATGCTTAAAATCCTTCGAACGTCAATCACTGCAACTTTAGAAAAAGAGAAATATTGTACATTTCATGTATTTAAAAAAAATAGACAAGGAGAGCGAGAGAAGAAGATATGAGCCAGGAACAATGAAATTATTGCATTCTTAATGTTCCAGAATGATATGCGCTTGAGGATCATGCCTCGGTGAACATCTCTTTCTATATTTATTCATATTTACTCTAGACTGGACATCACTTCGTGTACTAAAATAATGATTGCATTGGTATTAATCTACAAAGTGTAGTCATCTAGAAAGTGAGTACTAGATATCTATGGAAAACATTAAAAAAAAAACTCATTCGTTTTTCCGTTACATGCTTACAGATGGGAAAATCAAGACTAGGGATTAAGATATAGAGCGCGGTTGTGAATTAGTTATATTTACTAAGAGCCACAAAATAAGTATCTTTTTATGTTCATTATGGTTGTGTTGACACATTATATACCTAATCTAGAGAGCTAATATACCTCTGAAGAAAAGATTGGAAACTACATATAAGATGTAGAATCTCTTAATAGTGTGAAATCTTTCGAGAAAAACCTTACGATCATGGCTGACAATATCACACTCATTTACAAGCTTTATGCAGATCTGAACTTTATTATAGTGGACTTTTGTGTTTGGGGTTCATAGTTGCTCTGGTGAAGATGAAACATCAGCTTTCCCTCTTAGGATTCATTTTACTTTAAATTAAAATTCATTCACTTACTTCTAAATTTTTTAAAAGTATTGTTTCAATGTGTTGATAAAGTTCTTCAAATATGTCGATTCTCTATTTTCCAGTTATTCAATATATATATTGTATCATTCCATTTCAGATGCTGAAGGAATATTTAGATTCAACTCGCACTAATAGTTACCCTTATATACAAGTGAGCAAGAGAAGGACGAACACTACAATCAATAATTGTAGAAAAATCAGAGAGATGCCAGACACCAACTTTGCCAACCGGGAAGAGCTTTATCTATCTTCTTCAAGTAGTGGCTCCACTTAGGACAATCACTTTGGCTATGGTATTTGTACTTGAATACTCCACTATCTCTCAGGTTACTTCTGCTCCTTCATGTTAATATTGAAAACATAGATAACACACCAACCCCATTTGCAGATCAAATTCTGAATCTAATATTGTTCATCATCTCACACATTCAAAAATCAACTCTAACTTATTGATCAATTTTACATTTGTAGCTTATGATTTTCTTGTTTACTGTATCATTGTGTAACAAGTAAGTTTTTTTCTTTTTGGAAGACTGTGTTATGGTCATATTTCTATGTCATTTTTGAGTTGTCCAAGTACCTTTTAAATTACTTGATCTATCATCTCCACTATTCTCTCTTTATTATAAATTTCTCTATGTGCACGCATGTACCACCAAATATATCCTTTTTTTAGAATATTTTTTTCAGTTCTTATTTTATTAGACATAAAAAAAATTTGTATAATCGAAATTCTTTTAAAAAATAATTTGAATTGTAGGCTTCAAGTTATTTATTGTTACATTACATGTGTACATTTTGATATTTTCTTGGGAAGAAATCAGGGTGGTCGTTCTTTTGTTTTACCAACAACTAATGTGCTATTTATTTTGCGAGCTCTCCAATATTTAACATATTCGGTATTTAACCTCTTGATAAAGTTTCAATAAGTGATACTAATATAGGTTCTTGATTTTCTTTTTGGGTGATCCTTATATAATGTTGAAAATGTCGAGGCGACTATATCAATCTAGAGATAATTACGCGTTCGTATTTTTTCCAAGTGAATCTTATGTCTATTAATATTGTTATTGATCTGCCTCTAAGAACCAAAGGGGGGCATTCCATTAAAAGAATCCATTTTTTATGCTTAACTTAATCATGATGTTATTCTTTTTTCCTCTGTTTTGTTAAGGCAAGGTATATTGGTATGATGGTTGACTCTTTGAATGACTCATCCGATTATCTCTTTTTGGATTTGACTTTCATTATCTTCACCCTTAATTCCCTTTCTCGAGTAAACAGGGGAGAGAGGGAGCAGGGTAGAAGGATGAAGAGAAATGATTATGATGAGGCTGGACTCAAAGGGGTAAGTAGACTGTAGAAATTAGTTTGTTATGCTACATTGTGTAATTATCATACAGTGCGGTTAAATAGTAGAAGAAAATTGATGTACCAAGTTTGAGTTGATCTAGCTAAGAAGTTTAAGAAATTTAGAGAGCCTATGTAGTAAAATTTGCATGCAGGCACAAGACACTATTATTTGGTTTGTACCATCTGTGCACAAAATTTTTGAAGATCTGTATTTGCCCTTCCCTAAAGTTTCACATATATGCTTTCTACTCTCACATCAATCATACCATCATCACTAAGTTTATGCAATTTTAGCTTTATATTTTTTCATTTGCTATTTTGTCGCTTTTTTCTTATTTCTTTGTTGATATTCTTCGGCAACAAATGACTATGCAAAGCATACACCACATGGAAAAACCGACACCACATGAAAATATAAAATCTTGGGCTAGTGCTGGAAAGGGTATTTTTCAGAACTGACAATGTGCCTGAGGAAGCTGTCGTAAAGATTGTATATTGCTTCCATGGACAATCTATTGGTACAAACACTCGGGAATTCAAAATGAAATTTCTTTTGTTGATTACTGATGTGTATCCATTTTTTGTGGTAACAGATTTCTTCGGTGATCTGAGAGCACGAATATATGATGATGAAGAGAGGAAATGGGTTTTAGGCACTGGATTTGAAGCCATTGAGGAAAAACTTTGGAACTCTAGAGAGGGACCCCCAACTTTTAACTAGCAAAAATTACCCTTGAGAAGCTCTTTGGGTATGGTAACCTGCTTGTTCAAGAGCAAAAGAATGTTATGAGAGTCCAGTTGGCTGAAACCTATCTTAAAAGAGGCAACTCTCAAAAATGCTAGTGTGGCTGCCATCAAAATTGGAAATTACTAAGAACCTTCACCAATCTCAGGTCTAAACATGAGGTTGGGACCTTTTTTTCTCAAAAGCTTTAATAATAAAATTGAAATTCACAGAAAAAAATTCTCTAATTTTTTTTTCATTATTGTGTGGATGCAGGGGTGTGTGACATGATAGTCGTCATGTTGCTTGAACTCTCTAATGATTCAACTTCAAGGGGTGATGTATTTCATTTCTACAACTTTTTCAAGGCAATTTGTAAGGGTTGCTATAGAAGGTGACGAAACTGTTAAATATTGTGTAAATCAATTGTGTTCAGAGTTAAGGGAATACAAACTCCAAATAATATTTTGTTTTCAGTTTTTGTCATTATATTATTCTGTAATCAGCTTCCTGAATTGAATTTGTAGAGGATATGTTTTAAGCGGCATTTTCAGTTCTATAGAATGAATGTAAAAAATCATTTATGAGAAGTTATAGTGGAATTGTTTACTCTTTAGTTAGCACAATAATTAAATTTGTGTGTTGGGCCCATGCTCTAGCACGGGCTATGCCCATCTAGTAAAACTAGTCATGGTCATTCCATAAAAGCCCTTTTTGAACCAACAGTATTGGTGGGAAGTGAAAATATTCAAATGTTAAGTTTTTATCTACCTTTTACACTATGTATATTATCCTTCTCTAAGTCTTTTATTTCACCAAATCCCTATTTCTCTCTTTCATTTGCTTTCTCTATTATTATTTTTTCTCTCTTCGAATGACCAACTCTCATGCTACGAATGTTCCCCCCTCCTCCTCCCCCTCCCCAATCTCCCCCTCCCTCTTCCCCAACCCCTTCCCCTCATCGTGTTCGCGAGAAGGCTACACCAACTGCTAACACTGAGATCATAGTGGTTTATGGGAGTAGCGCCTCCATCCACTCAGTCAATGCTCCTCCTAGAAAGAGGGGAAACATGTTGAATGCAGGGGAAGGAACATTTGAGGTTCGGCCCAAAAGGTCCAATGTTGACACTTTCAGCTGCTGCTGCTCCAATAGCTTCTCCAACAACTATCAGTAAACTAAACAGAACACTATGGTTCCTTTTGAACAAAAAGGGGCCAAAATTTGATGAACCTGAAAAAAGTATGTGAGATTGTACCCGAAGGACTTGAAATCAAGAGAATCTGTAATCCACCCTTCCCATAGTTTAGCCTACTTCTTGTTCTATCTCTAAACCTTGATTGTTTTCTGCCACATTAGCTAAGTCGAGGTATAGTTATAAAAGTGAGCAAGGATCCAAAAGTATTAATGGTCATGTATATCAAACGTCTTTAATCGCAAAGGAGTTAAATCCATAAGAACTCGAAATAAAAGTAGGTGACCTCATCCGTTGTCGTGCCAGAATACTATTTTGTTGGAACACTAATTTTTCCTACAGCAACTGCTTCAATTACTTCTACAAGAGGCTTCTTATACGATTATACCAACATAATAAGATAATTGGACAACTATGAAAATTTGGGAAACAACTTCTCGGCTTTCATGAGGTAGAGATAAGGTCTTCTTACACTTTATCCTCTCCATACTGTATTTGTGGAATTTGACTGGGTATGTTGTTGTTATTGACAACTATGAGAATTATCAAATAGGTCACTACGACTAAAAATCATCGGATTAAAAGAGTAGTTTTTGTATAAATACCTCATTCCGTTAATTAGATTTTCATATCAGCTTAAGCAATAACTTGTCCATGTTAGAACTTTTATGGAAAAGACTAAAAGTCACACGTTGATGCGAGATTAAAACATTGATTTAAACCCAAAAATATGTCAATTTTTTTATGATGATTAACCTCAAGCTACAACAAACCGCTCAATTTTTTTTACAAAGGGTGACAAAACATGTGCAACAACAATTAAGGAGGGATATATCTCAAATTCTAACATCAAGATCTTCAAACTCACATCTTTATTTCCAATTTGAGACTTCCCACCCAAGAAATTGGATCTCAAATAGAGTGGTTAAATTCAGAGAGGTCATCAATGCTCAAAATCATCCTAAGATACACTCACAGTTCAAAACATGTACATCAACCAAATGACATAAGCATAATTACAAATTCAATATCATCAAAGAAACTGAATTTGTCTATTGCATGAATAGAAATACCATTTCGATTATTCCCTTTGTTGACGAGCAAAAATTGGGAAAAACATTGAAGATGCGAACTTTCATTTTGATTTACCCATTTGGTTAGAAAGAAATTTGAATGGAAAAAACAAATTTTCAGCCATGTATTACCCCTTATTAGAAATGACCCATTTTGATTTTTCCCATTAATTAGAAACAAAAATCCAACTGTCATTCTCAATTTATCATTTGAGCACAAAGAAGATTGAAGAGAGAAGAAGAACAAAGGGATAAGAAATACCTTAAACTGCAACAACACTTTCAGAAGATGGAAGATGAAGAGAGCTAACACTTTCAAAAGATGGAAGATGAAGAGAGTTGTGGTAAGTGGAAAGAGAAAGCCAAGGTCTATGTTTGTAGCAAGTATAATCAACAAGAAAATAAAGATACGTCTGACATTTCATAATACAGATGTCTCTCGAAAAATGCATGAAATTTTATAGCCAATGAAATTGGGCCAAAATCAATAAAATATTAAATGCATCAAAGTACAATATAAATAGCTTTTGGTCGAATGATTTAATGCAGTGTTCGTTCGAGACGTCCCATTTCTATTGACAATTTTAAGTCTATTTTTTTTTATGGATTTAATGATTTGTGGGAAAATTTTCAACTTGCATGCTTCTATTTTTTTCTAAAATTTTACCAAATAAGTATTTTATTTGGTGAACCTTTCCGAGAAGCAATGTTATATGAATGATTTGTACAATACTTATTGCCGCTATTGTTGATAAAGCCATTTTCCTAGAAGACATATGGCGCTAAGATTGAACATCGATCGAATAACAATAGAAACACCGGATTGGACATGTTAAGTACAAATTGTGGAAATGAGTAGAGCAAGCGTAAGCCCAGGCGGTGGCTCAACGTGATTAGGGGTCTAAAGTGAAATTTCAATTCGAGGCCTAAAATATAAACAAACTTCGTATATGTATTTATTCAAAATTTATTTTTCTTACACTATTTAGATAAAGATTATTAGTATTTTAATATTGTTTTTTCAGTTATTAGTTTTAGGTAAGATTTTATTAACTCAACATTGAAAAACATCCTTTCAGTGAGGCAATTATTATATGAATTGTTAACACAATTCTATAAGTAATAAGTTGACAAATATTAAATAAAGATAAGAGTTAGAACCATAGAATTTGACCCAAGAAGTTGGCGACTTGATATGTCCCATTTTAATATGCTTTTAGTAATGCTTGAAACTAAAATATAAAAAGAAATAAGAAAGAATTTGTAACTCACTCTGTTCAACACTTTTCACTATTAATTCTTATTTTTAACAAAGTACAAAAGATGTTAAAGTGGGTAAAATAATATATATTTTAAAAAATTATACTTTTTATCATAATAATCAATTTTTGTATAGAAATTTTAACTCATAATTTATTTTTGATAAAAATTTGGGGGCCTAAGGCAAAAGCCTTATTTTCCAAAGCATAGAGCCGACACTGAGTAATCCCAGAGAAAAAACTCAAATTCCACAATCTAATTTTGGCAGACGAAGAGGTACTTACACCTATAGTGATAGCAGTTAACATGTATGGAGATATAATTTAGTCTCATCAATAGAGACATTAACATTTACAACACTTTACAGGCCTAAAAATGATGCAAAATTGAAAAATATTATCTATAAAGCATGCAGTACAATTAGTGGAATATGTGTTAGTCCTTCAAAAGACTCACTTCTAATACAAAGTATATTAACCAAAAGTTAAATGCTTTGGTAAATCACTGAAATAATTTCTGAGAGGAAAAACTGAAATAATTTCTAAGAAAAAGGAAGAGGTTAGTTTATGAAATTTATTGTCTCTACAGGTCAAACCTATCAAACCAAAATTCAACTGAAATTTATCAAATTTCTATACTAAGAAGAATCATTGCCGCGGTTATCATCTGAAACCATGAAATACCGGCATCATTCTCAACATAGCCGCAAAAGTTATGACAATACTAATATAAACCTTAGCTACAAACTTATAACTTAATATTCAATGCTTTAGCAAAACCACAATAGAACTGACAATTATAGAATATAAAGAAAGAAAAAAAGAACATCTCTTGAAATTATGCGACACGTGTAGAAATAACAAAGAAAGAGGAATCAACTTATAAAGTTCAATTAAATCCGTATAGAGATAAATCACAGGAATAATGACTAAGTTTCTTGGAATACTTTTAAATAGGAAGTGACAATATTTTTACAATGAATTTAGGCATTATAATTTTTGGGGGAAAAGTTGCATGTGTTACCAAATCTTGGCAACCTTCATCAACTTCGTCATCATTTTGATGACCTAGCTTATCTCTTTCTTCCACTAAAACATTAAAAAGCTTCGATGACGAAACATTTTCGAAGAATTGAGGAAACTATCGGAGGATATAAAAAGACATTATGTAACAATGAAATTGAAACTTCAATCCAACAACTTCATTACTATGATTGAGAGAAAGAATAACAAAGTGAAAATTGAAAAGGTGAGCAGAGATGGAGAGTTCAATGTTGGCCAGATGAAAACCCTGTCAAATAAACTTTCAATATCACGGGAACTATAAATTTTATTAACAAAGACATGTGGGGACTTAAAGAAATTACACGCCAGGTTATAATTAATACTTTATGTGTTATCGAAGCTAGTATAATACTTGTTGAATAAAGTGGTCCCTAACATAGTACAACTTGAATTACATTTGGAACAACTTTTTAGAGCTGTGTTCGTCCTTTCCAACTCCCTCTTCTAAATAAGGGTTAATCAATTAATAAATGTACCAACAACACTCTGAGTTGTACTATAAACCTGGACGAGTTTGATCGGTCATTGAACATCATTTTTTATCGTGTATTGTACTTCTTTCTCATCAAACACGTGTAAATGCTCACTAATATTTTCTCTTCATTTGCATTGTATTGTTTTCTTTCATTGATTTCTAGGTTTATAAATGTTTTACATAATTCATCTCTCTAAAATTATACAATTTTTCTTTTTAATGGTTCTCATTCTTTATCTGATATTATGAAATTTGTCATTCAAATTGTGAGCTATTTATGTTTTTTTTTGAGGTTTTAAGGAAATCTTTCTATAGTTATTGCACTTTCATTGTCTGTAATTGCCATTTGTTCTTGTGGGTAGTTTTCTATAATTTTTCTGATATGCTTATTCAATATTCATGTTTGAGTTGAGATACTAAGGTGCAATCTGATGAGATGTATTACAAATTATGTGTTCTGTCTTTAAATTGTATATTGCTTGGTTAACTTAATTTAAAAATTGGGGTTCGATAGTATGTTTGAATGAACTAAAACACTTTTTCATTTCTTTTTCCTATAGATTTTCTACAACATACTCTCCTCTTAATTATGAAGATTCTGGGTCAGTAATGAATTTTTTTGGCTTTTGTTGCTGAGTACAACCGTTAGTATGGTCGGAAGTATATGGTTGAGCATGAAAATCTTTATATATTCCTTTTATCTTTTCAGTAGTGCAAAATACTTATTTGTTAGAGTTTGAACTTCCAAGATATTACTAGTGTTTTCACTGTTATTGAATATCCACGACCACTTTCTCAAACTTTTTTTTGCGTTATTTACTTTAGTAACTCCTCACTTACACATTTGATATTTACATTATTTTTCTAGTGTGGGGTGATTATTATCATCAGAACGACAAATCTGAAGGAATGGATCATTGTAAAATGGAGCAAAACAGGGCAATGTGAGACTCAAAACCTTTCTCTTATTCTTTGTTGTAGGATATGATATGCTTAAAATCCTTCGGACGTCAATCACTGCAACTTTAGAAAAAGAGAAACGTTGTATATTTCATGTATTTTAAAAAACATAGACAAGGAGAGCGAGAGAAGGAGATAAGCGCCAGGAACAATAAAATTAAGATATAGAGGGCGGTTGTGAATTAGTTATATTTACTAAGAGCCACAAAATAAGTATCTTTTTGTGTTCATTATGATTGTGTTGACACATTATAGTACTTAATCCAGAGAGCTAATATACCTCTGAAGAAAAGATTGGAAACTACATATAAGATGTAGAATCTCTTAATAGTGTGAGATCTTTCGAGAAAAACCTTGCGATCATGGCAGACAATATCACACTCATTTACAAGCTTTATGCAGACCTGAACTTTATTACAGTGGACTTTTGTGTTTGAAGTTTGTAGTCTCTCAGGTGAAGAAGAATGTCACGACCCGAGAGCACCCCCTAGTTGTAACACAGCGTACTCGATCCCGAAGGAGTCTAATACACGCCTCTTACCATTCATAACATTATATACATAGAAAAAGTGCGGAATTGAAATTTTTTCTTAAATAAATCCAACATCAAAAGACATTTATAGAGCAGCGGAATAGTAAGTCTCACATGGCCATCTTGGACAAACTTTAACAAGATTGGGTCACGGCCCTTTACAATCGAAGTCTTAACAAAGTCTTAAACATAAAATCTTGAAACATAAAATCCTTGTCCTCGACATATGAGGACATACCAAAAGAGGTCTTGAGAGAACTCTAATCCCAAGCTTCACTAGAGAAAGCAATCACTTGCCGGAACCTACACTTGTATTAAAGATAAGAAAATATGGGTTAGCACACAAAAATATACCAAGTATGATAACCATGCAAAAACATGCTTTAAAAAGGGACATTTTGTTGAAAGTCAAGCTTTATGCCATTTTGCAAAATTTCAAGAACATTGATACAAGAGGAATAATATAAGTCACAACCGACATACAGAGTCACAAAATTCACATTTGAGAAAAATCACATATAGCTCTTTACCTTCACCTTGAGCCTCCACCTCAAGTAACCCGCAAGCTATGCCTTGTGCAATGTATGGGTAGCGTCCCATACCACCACCCACACTAAGGCACCACCTTAAGGTGACCCAAAAGTGAACTTACCATTCTTCCTTTCCACCTTTACACAATAAAGCATTAAAGAGACATAAACATTATATGAATCACATCATCACATTAAGACCAACATCTAAGACAACTCCAAGTCTGTCACGACCCAAGCCTAGGGCCTAGACGTGACCGGCGAATGGGGAACCCGAAGGAACCCCAAACAAGCCTCATAGCGTATCTTACACATCATTGGTCGCGGAAGCAATTAAAATGACCATAAGCGATAAGCATAAT
>JAJOOR010022649.1:0-20158 GCA_036250505.1 Solanum acaule | reverse complement strand
CCCCCCCCCCCCCCCCCCCCCCCCCCCCCCCCCCCCCCCCCCCCCCCCCCCCCCCCCCCCCCCCCCCCCCCCCCCCCCCCGCGCGCTCTCTATAAGTTGGAGAACCTAAGTTAAAAGTTGGATTACGAAAATACCCTTTATCTATTAATTTGTTTTATTAAAATCATTTTTAAAAAAATACTTTTTCATTTAAATTCAACTCCATAACTGCACCTCTTCATTTTCATAACTTATATTAATAATATCCATTAATCTTGTGGCTTTAACTCACACATTCTAACAATATTTTTTTAAAAAATGACAGCTAAAAATGAACAGGGGGAGTAGCTATCAAACAAGCCCCAAAAGTAGGACAAAGTAGACTTTGAGTCTTTGTCCTTTTTAGGGAACCTCAGTTTCTAGCTTTGGGACCAACTTTTAGTTTGATTTAGACATAAATGAAAGTAAACATACATGACGACTATGAAGACATTATATTGATCGAATCTTTTTGTTGATTTTTCCAACTAATTATATCGGGACGAATTTACGTACGAAAGTGGAAGTGATATGACATTTAAACACTAGACTTATTAATCTAGATATTATATTTTTTTCTCTTTTTTTATTCCTTCGGAAAAGATAGCCAAAAATTTAATTCTATGTGAGTTTAATTTTTTTTTAAATCTTTCTATTCCCCTAATCTTTACTTGTTTGTTGATATTTCTTTTGGTTCTTATTTTTTTCTTATAGAAAAGGGGTAATTGTTTATTAAAAAAATATTTTTCTCATTTATTCAAGATAAAATTGGGTTGAGAGAATTGCAATGAACGTGCCAAATTTATTTTGGTCCATCGACGTGTATTTATTTATGATGCAACTTTTTTTTTATAAATTGAATCGAATTAACACAAAACAAAATGAACTGATCGATGTATGCCTTAATTCAATCTCCACAACTAGTGGTTACTTTACATTAAAAATAATGGTACCCGGAACCATCAAAATTCGGAATCGGCCTTTGAACTGCAATGTTATGTGGTGTTTCTCCGGGGCCGACTCAACAAGATTGGGGGCTTAAAGCCAAACCTTAAAGATGGGCCCTAATATTTTTATTTAAAATCACTTTTCTTGCCTTTTTAGATGCGGAGTACTCATTAATTACTGTTTTATAATCGATTTGTTTTAGTAATTCCTTTTCAATTAATAATATAGCTAATCCATTCAATCTCTCTTGAGACATTGTTGATCTTTGATAAGATTTTTTCAACTTTAGTTTCGAAAAACTTCTTTCGATTGAGGCAACAGTTACAGAAATTGTTAAACATTATTCTATAAGCACTATTTTTTAATTCAGAATTTTTATTAATTTTTACAAATCTATCAAGGGCTCTTTTTTTTGGGATTTATTTAATTCTTCAAGTTTATATTTCTCTCTTTTTGTAAAAGCAGAATCATATTTTCTCGTTGACATATTTAAATTGAATAATTTTAATAATAACTAAAACAAGAATATATATACTTATGAACTAAGATTAACAACAATAACAAATTTTCAAGAAAAACAATAAAATAAAGTTAGAATAATAAAACCTGGCTCACTAATTCGATAAGTTGATAAAACAATATCGAAATATTGTTGTGTTCCTTCAATATTATTATAATGATTACTTGTTGCACTTCTTGAGATTTTGAAGAAGACACCCAAAAGCAATTTTTGTTCTTTTGTAACTTGTAAATCAAAAAAAATTTGTAGGAGAGAGTTCAATATTGAGAATAAAAATAATAAAATAGAGAATTAAAAAAATGAATATAAGGTAAATAATAATATAGGGTCATATTTTTAGGAGATAAATAAGGAAACACAATTTCCCACTTAAGGAAATTATTCCCAAAAAAATGTTTCATTCCCTTAAAAAAGTGGGAAAACTAACGATTTTTTTTTTAATATACTTCTTACATGTTTTTTAATTTTTTTAAAAAGTAAATATAATTTTTTTTAAAAAATAATATATATAAGTATTTTTTTAAAAAAATAACGGGTGCCCCCAAATATGAAGCTGCAAGCGATGACTTTAGTGGTCTAGTGGTTAAGACGGTCCTGAGTCTACAACGAACTTGTCTTGTGATAGATTTTTAATAAAGAAATAAATATATGACAAATTTAAGGGGATTCAACATCTATAAGATTTGAAAAATCTTTCACACAACAAAATTCTACTCAATGGAGTTAGACTACAACCACAGAAAACAAAGTGGATACAGTCCATAGTACGCCATGACAAGTGAATGCTTAAACTGTAAAAGTTCAAGGATGAACTCTAGCAATCTTTCACAAGCCACAGGTGTCACTAGCCACGAGTATCAGATAACTTTATTCACCAAAAATAGAAGAGATGGGGAAAAATTAACTACTACTTTGGTAAACTATTTGATTCGATCTCTGAAATATTAATTACATCTAATCCGGTCATAACTACAAGTATGTAACCTATTGAATGTCATAAATGTCACAATCACAACTTGGTGTAAGTAGTCCTGACCCAATTATTACACACTAGTAATCTTATTTATCAAATAGTACTAGATCTAACTATTGCGCAGTCCTACGTAATGCGAAATATTGCACCTTGTGAATATTAGCTTTAACAATTGGGGACAATTATTTAATCGTTCTAAATTAGGAAAAGCCACAAGTACTCCTTGAACTATATATGACTGAAATTTCAAGGACACACTCTATATTTATGGGGGTCCTATTATCACCCTAAACTTTTTTCCCTCTATATTTCTTAGCACTTTATGTGCTGAAATGGAGCCGCAACTCAATCAATTAGTTGTGGTGATATACACGTGACACCACATATTATATTTATTTTTTTACAAAAAAATAGTCCTTTTATTTTCTTTGCCTGATAAATAAAATAAGTTAATATAAATAACATGTTTTTTAATTTTTCTTTGCTTTGCCTTGTATTTAAAATTTTCTCAAACACACGTAATATTTTTTTCATTTCGCTACCTTCTTTCATTGGTTTCTCTTGTTTTTCTATTTATTTTATTTTCAATGTCTTTCCTTTGAATTTGATTTCAAATTTATTTTCAATGCCTAATATTTAATATAAGATAATTTTAGATAGATGTCAAAGATTAAACGAAATCAAACAAAACATATAAAGATTAAAGCGATAAAATAAGTGACTCTTTTTTTAAAAAAAAAATACATGTAATTCATAATATCAGTTTTACCAATAGGAAATCATTCTTTAATTAATTTAAATTCTTCTCAGAGCGAGAGTAAAATAGTATTCATTGGTGTATATTCCTTGACAAAAACTTTTCAGCCAATAAATCGGAAGATTTCAATTACTAGGATTAGAATATGTTGATTTGTGTATAGACCTTGACAACAAAATTTCAAGTGAAAAATCCTTTAAATTTTTTGATTGGTTGGAATAAGAGTGTTACTTGGTAAATAGAGCTTGACCTAAAAGTAAAGATTCACAAAACATTTTGATTGGTTAGGATAAGTGTACTGCTTGGTGTATAGACCAATGAATACTATTTTACTCAAAAATCTTTTTTTTTTTATTGGTTAGAAGAAAAGTGTTATGGTTTATGCACCAAATTTTTAAATTTATTTTCTTGATTTCTAATTGTAGAGCAAAGGGGCGAATATGCCCCTACTCAAGTTTGCGATCTAGAGTAGATATACCACTTGTTAAAAAGTGATGCATATATATCTTTGTCGTATAACAAATGGTGCATATATACCCTCGTCGTCTAATAGGTGGTGTATAATTACCCTTTTTATTAACAGACTGCAATAAAAAAAAAACTTAAAACTAGTTTTTAAATTCCAAAAATGCCACGTGGCTTAAGGAATTAGCTCATTCATTTTTTACGTACCCAGACCCGACCCAATAAAAAAACTCAGTTCTTCATCTATTCAGACCCGATTAAACTATTTTATGAGTGAGTAGAAAAGGAATTGAGCTATTTTCATTTGGGTTGGATCAAGAGGTATGAAAAAGAGGTGAAATAATTTTTGAAAGCCACGTGATATTTTTGAAATTTAAAAACCCGTTATATATATATATGCACAATTTGTTAGACGACGTGGGTATATATGCATCACTTTTTTAATAAAGGGATAAGTCATAAGTACCCCCTAGACTATGACCGAAATTTCAGAGACACACCTATACTTGACTAAGATCATGTTACCCTCTTGAACTCATTTTTTTCGTATTTTTGTGCATCTTTTGTGCTGATGTGACACCTTCAACCACCCAAGTTGCATGGTTGTGTTTGTACACTCTTTCCCATCACCTGTGTAAATATTATTTTTTAATTAAAAATTATTTTTTTAACGTAAGTTTTTTTTTAAAAAATATTCTTATTTTTTTTTTATCTTGTCTTTAAATTAAGTTAATACACATTTTTTTTGCATAGTATCGAAACTTATTTTTTACCTACATTCATTATTTTTCTCTTTTATTTTTCTATTGATTTATTTTCTTTTTCATTCATTTTGATTTGATTTCAAATGTCTTGTATTTAAAATAAGTTAAATTTGAACGACTTTCAAAATTAGTGAAGAAAATCAAATAAAACATTAAAAAAATTAAAACATTAAAATTAAAGGACACTTTTAAATTATTTTTTAAAAAAATACACATAATTTTCTAAAAATAATTAAAAGTGAAAAGATAATAAATTAAATTAAAAAAGTTTAAAGTGAACAGAAATTAAAATAAATATTTTACAAAGAAAGAAATAAAAATAATTAAATATATATAAGTTTTTTCATCAATAAATATGTGTACTAACTAATTATAAAGTTACCAATCAAAAAATGGCATGTGTCCAATTTGTGCACTCATCACTTGCCTTCAAGAGAGTGTGCACACTCTCTATGCCATGTCAACGTTTGTGGTGTATTTATTCTATTTTAAATTAGCTTGGGGGGGGGGGGGGTAAATAGGACCCTAGTTAAGTTTAGGTGTCTCTGAGATTTCAGTCATAGTCCAGGGGTACTTATGCCTTCCCCTTTAATAAATGGTATATTTGCTCTAAAATCACAAAGTTGAGGGATATATTAGCCTCTTTTCCCTTAATTTTTTAAATAATTATGTAGGGTTATTTATGATCCTTCTCACACATGATTTTTTCACTTATTTCATTCTTTATTGTAAAAATATGAGAAATAAAAAGAAAGAAGTGAGAATGGAAAAAAAAGAAAAAGTAAAAATAAAAATATTTAAAACCATTTTTCGGCTATATTGTAATTTATTTTTTGTATCTATAAAAAAATTGGGGCATTTATGATAAATTTACAAGAAAGTTTGTTAAAAAATATATTTACCATCAAAATAATAAATTTAAATTAGCTGTTGAATAAAAAAAGTAAAAAAAATAAAAAGAAGAAGAAAGAAATGTGTGAAAAGGACCAAATATACCCATACAAGAATACTTTTTTATCTAAAAAATTTAAAAGTAATTTTAAAATATTTTTTTTCTCTTCCTTTAAAGGAAGAGGGTATATATGAGTCATTTGTATAACAGTAGGGGTATAGATGAGTCACTTTTATAACGAATGATATATAAAATCTAAATGATACAATTGAAGGGTATATCATGTCATTTCCCCTTTAATCAATTTAAATTTTAGAGAAAAAAGGAATAGTCTATAAGAGCGGATGGTGACGTAAGGGCCTAGACAAAAACAATTAAGTTAAAAATTCAAAAAAAAAAAAACTTGTTTTGTTAGGATAAGAGTGTTAACTGATATAAAGACCTTGGCTTAAAGATAGATGATAAATCTAGTAAAAAATCAATTTAAATTTTGGTGGAACTAATGTAAGTCCAGAAAGACAAGCACAGTGAAACACCAACAAATATGATGTATGGATGTAATTTTGATGAACCATAAATTACGCAAAAAAATAAATAAATCTACTATTGTCCTTTGGAGTAGTCAATTCTGAGGAGCCCACCTAGTCACTTTCACTCAAATTTTGGATTGTCAACTTTCTATTCTCAAGTCAATGCACGAGTCATTGCACAAAAAATCAAATGATTGCTGAAAAATATAAAAAGTTCCAAATTATTAAGTTAAGTCATCACATAGAAAGTTTATATGAAAGGTACTACACAAAATTATATCACTTGTAACAATACAATTTTGTTTGATGCCTTATCGGTCTAAACCGTCACAATCCCAAGTCTTTGCAAGTAGTCTTGACACAATTATTACGGACTGTGACTCTTATTTATCAAATAGTACTACATATAACTATCCAACACAATGCAGAAAAAATCACCATGTGAATATTATCTCAACAGTAGGAAATAATTAATAAATCAATTTATATTCTTAAAGGAGAAAGAAAAATGAAAGGGAGCTTTAGAACTACGGTAAAGTTGTCTCTATGTGAACTATAGGTCAAGCATTCGAGTTGTGGAAGTAGTCACTAATCCTTGCATTAGGTTAACCTTTTTACATCACACCCTTATGGTGAGACCCTTCTCCAGACCCTGCTAACACATGATTTTTTGTGCACCGGACAACGTCTGTTTTTTTTTTATAGGAGAAAGAAAAGCCTATAAGAGTGAAAATTGGTATGTAGACCTTGGCCACAAGTTTTCACATCAACATATCAAGAAGAGTTCGATTAGTTAGGCTAAGAGTATCGGTTGGTGTATAGACCTTGAAAACAAATATTTCAAGTAAAAAATCCATTAAAATTTTGATTGGTTACGATAAGAGTATTGTGTGATGTATAGACCTCGATTAACAAGTCAGAAAAGGGTCTTTCATAGAACAACTTCTCCTTTACGCTTGCTTTCTCTATACAATCAAGAATCACAATCAACTGTGTGTTTCAAGGTATTGTTAAAAAGGAGAGAAGGGCCTAAAATACCCCTTAACTATTTGAATTGGTACAAAACTACTCCCCATCCACCTTTTGGACCCCAAGTACCCCTAACGTATTGGAGGGCCTAAAATAATACAATTTTGCTTGATACATTATCAGTCTTAAAACATCATAAGCTCATGTCTCTACAAGTAGTTCAGACCCGCATTATTATAAATTATTAATCTCATTTGTCAAATTAGTACTATCAGACATATTGCAGAAAAATTCACCTTGAGAATATTATGTCTAATAGTAAGAAATAGTTATTAAATCAATTAAAGTCTTAGAGAAAGAAAAGTGAAGGGAGCTTTGGAACAATACTTAAGCGTCTCTATGTCACATCTAGGTCACGTGTTTAAACTTTTTAGACCCTGTAAACGTGAGATGTTTTGTGCACCGAGTAGCCTTTTCTTTTTTAAAGGAGAAAGAAAAGTCTATAAGAGGGATAATCGGTGTATAGACTTTGACAAAAAAATCTGTAACCATCTCAATGTGTGTGGATCATTTAATCTAACAATAGTCAAGTAAGAAATAACTATTTATCAATTTAAATTCTTAGAGAGAAAAAGAAGAAGAAAGAGTCTATAAGAGTATTAATTGGTGTATAGACTTTGTCAAA
Organism: Solanum acaule; assembly: GCA_036250505.1. Taxonomy (NCBI): domain Eukaryota; kingdom Viridiplantae; phylum Streptophyta; class Magnoliopsida; order Solanales; family Solanaceae; genus Solanum; species Solanum acaule. The sequence goes on along the minus strand of JAJOOR010022649.1, from coordinate 12,637 downwards.
AACATCTCAAGTCCAAAATTAAAAAATGTTTGATTAGTCAAATAAGAGTAATAATTGGCATATAGAAACATTTCAAGTCAAAATTTCAAAACAATATTGATTGGTTATTATAAAAGTGTTGGTTGGTTTATATATAGACCTTACCTTCCTAGTCAAAAATGCCAACTTTTTTTCTTTCTGATAATCTAGAATGAGATTTGTTAATTTTAAAAAATAATATTACCTAGAACTTCAAATTCTGAATCGATCTTTGAACTACAATGTTATGTGGTGTTTCTCGTGCCACTCTTAATCACATCCAACATATACAATAGATTAACTAGTTGTCAAAAATTCAAACCATAGGAACTATTTACAACTAACTTGTCTTGTGATGGATTTAAAATATAAAGAAATAAATATATGACGATTTTTTAAAAATGGATCACGAAAACGCCGATTCTCATTGTGCGTAAAACTTGCCAACTCTGTTCAAATGATTGTCCATCTACAACATAAGGCACAAGTTTATGTTTAACTGCTAAACACTCACACTACTCTATAAAACAGAAGAACCAATGAAATGACTCCACAATTGTCTTCGATGCTGGCAAAGTCAACAGAGACACCTCTATAGCTTTTAAATTCTTAGAGAAAAAAAGAAGAAAGAATTTATAAGAGTAATAATTGGTGTATAAACTTTACCAAAAAACATTCAAAAATGTTTAATTAGTCAAAAAACTTCCAAGTAAAAAATGCCAACTTCTTTTTTTTCTGATAATCTAGAATGAGATTTGTTAATTTTAAAAAATTCTTAATAACTTCAGCGTGTTCTGTTTTATTGTCAAATATCTATGCATCAATATGAATATCAACTAAAATTATACGGAATGCATACACGTACATATGTAATTGCTTCAATTATCTATACCTCAGTAATCAAACAGAAGCATTTCTGTTTTACTGAAATGCTATTAAGGTAGTATGTTCCCAGACTTTGCCAACGTCAGAGACAATCGTGGAGTCATTTCATTGATTCCTCTGTTTTATAAAGCAGTGTGACGGGATGATTCTTTAGCAGTTAAAATTATACTTGTGCCTTATGTTATAGATGGACAATCATTCGAACCACAAACAAGTGCTCCAAGTTATGATGTTGTTCTACATGCCAAGTAGATGTCACTCCAAATTAGACTTGATTGCTGCAGCGAGACTTGACCAGTACGCAGCCTCATGCACAAACAGAACAAACTTGGGAAATTTGAATGATTGAGTTAATTACAACAATGAGCCTTCTCTGATGGAGGCATATAGGACGGTGAAAAAGCACCGATGTAAAGATAATTTCAAAGTTTTCACCCAAATTTTTTAAAAACCTAGTAGTTGAGGCAGCCACCATGGCTGCTACCACCGACGGTGGGAGTAGCCCACTGGAGGATTTCCCACCTTTACCGAACCAAGATAAACCAGGAGCAGTGCCAATCCCTATTGGTCCCCGAAACAGCTACTATGCAGATTTATTGAAGCCTCAGCCCATATTGCCACAAGCACCCAAAGTCCCGCCAAAGCCAGTGACCATGGTACATGGAGAACCCAATATTACCTGGAAAACTTCAGAAGTTAAATCACTCATCATTCAAGAAAATTTGCAGTATGCCATTATAGGCAAATTTTCGTATGGCAAACCAGATGTGCAAGAATTGAGGAAAACAATCCCTGGACAATATGGAATAAAAAGTGACTGTACGATTGGGGTGTTGGATACGAGACATGTACTGATCAGACTAACGACGATGGAAGATTATGTGCATCTACTGTCAACAGCAGCCTTTTATGTAAAAGCAAAGGAAAACTATTGGCAGATGAGAACCCTTAGGTGGGATCCGTGGTTTGAACCGGACGTCGAAAGAACCATTGGGGTAGCATGGATTTCCTTTCCAGATCTGCCTCCAAATTTCTTTGCTAAGGAGGCAATTTTCTCAATAGCCAGTGCGGTGGGGAAACCATTAACTGTGGATATGGCGACTAAGAATCAAACTAGACCTAGCTGTGCAAGAGTCAAAATTGAAGTGGATCTAACTGCCAAATTTCCGGAGAGAGTGAAAATTAATGAAGAGGATGATAATACTGGCCATATAAAATACAAATGGATCAAGATCCAATATGACTATATGCCTAAATACTGCAAAGAGTGTTGCTTGCAAGGACATAATGAAAATGAGTGCTGGAAGATTCACCCAGAGTTGTACCACAGTGAAAGTGAGCAAAAGGAGGAGGAGGAATATGCTAAATCACGTATAGGTACAGCGGCGGATCAGAAGAGAATCTTGACAAGTGGAAAAATGGTAGGGAATAAATAAAACCGATAGGAATGGATGGTGCGGAGAAGAAACAAGTATAAAAGGGATAAATCAGGGTGAATTGAAGGGGAAATTGAGTACAAAGATGAAAATGCTTTTGAGGCACTAAGAGAAGAGGAAGAACGGGACGAAGACGATAGTAATGAAGAAAGGGCTTTAGCAGAAAGTACAAAGGAATGGGTTAACAAAGCATTTGAAAGTAAAAATAAAGGAGAGGCAGTGAACAAGAAAGAAACAGGCAAGGGCGCAAATGAAAATGATGCCAATAGAAAAAAAGAGGTGAACAAGGAAAGCAAACAGATCCAAAGCCCAAACAAAGAAAAGATAGAAAAGCAAGAGGAAAACAACAAAAAAGGGGGTAATAGAGTGGTTCAAGTAGAACAGAACGAAGGGACAATTGTAGTATATGGCATGGACAACGAAGAAGTATTACCACTAGCTATCCATAACGGGTATGAAGGCAGAATGGAGAATCACGAAGGTAGTATGGATAAGGTGGATATGCACCATAAAATCAGCAAAGTGGCTATAGAAGGAGATTTATCACCTACACAGGTTGAGAAAATGAAGGACAAGGTGGCCAAAAAGAAGAATCAAGGGGAAAAGGATAATGTTGGGGCGCAAGCATCATCTAGGCAATCCAAGAGAACAATTATAAAAAATTCTAAGTATCAATGAGAGCCCTTATATGGAATATTAGATCAGTAAACACTCAAAAGGCGTTTACTAGACTTATACAGTTACATAGAAGATATCAATATTATTTTGTCGGTTTAATGGAACCTTTTGAAGATGGAAAAGGTATAGAAATTTATAGAAGGAGGTTGGGGATGCAACATGCTGTGGTCAATAATAATGGGAAGATATGGATCTTCATTGATGAAGTCATGGAGTATGAGGTAATTAGGGATGAAGACCAAATGTTAACTGTAAGGGTGAGAAATAGAGAAATGAGCATTGAGGTAATGATCTCAATGGTCTATGCCAAATGCACGCAAGGAGAGAGACTTAAACTATGGGAGTCATTGTACGAATTGGCTATGACAAGTAACACACCTTGGTTAGTAGGAGGAGATTTTAATGTTATTAGTAATTCCGAAGAGAAATTAGGGGGCAGAGCAGTCACAGAGGCAGAGGTTAGGGACTTTAATCACTGCCTGAATGTATGTAATTTGGAGGATCGAGGATTCAAGGGGAGTAAATACACTTGGTGGAATGATAGAACTGATGAGGACTGCATATTCAAACGACTGGATAGAGTATTGAGTAATGACTTACTCCAGGAAGTATTTCCAGTTCTAGAAGTAGAACACTTGGTGAGGAGTGGATCTGATCATGCTCCTTTGGCTATTAATTTTGACACGAAAAAAGAAGAAGTGATTAAACCATTTCGCTTCTTGAACTTTTGGTTGATGGAAGATTCTTTTTTGGAAGTGATTCAAAACAATTGGAATGCGGATTTTGAAGGTGACCCTTTTAGTTTATTCCATCATAAACTAAAAAAGGTCAAAAAGGCGTTAACCCAGTGGAGTAAAATGACTTTCGGAAATATTTTCCAAGAAATTGCCACATTAGAGGAAGTTATTAAGGTTCACGAAGCACAGTTTGAGTTGATCCCCTCTGCCAGCAATAGAGCAAGGCTACATAAAGCTCAAGCAGATTTGAAGACACAGCTTAACAGAGAAGAAGATTTCTGGAGGCAAAAAGCAGGTATGAATTGGTTCAAGGAAGGAGAAAGAAACACTAAATTTTTTCATACTATTGTGAAAGGTAGAAGGAGGAGACTAAGGGTGAACAAGATTCAAAATGAGGAAGGGGAGTGGTTAGAGCAGCAAGGGCAGATTGCAGATGCAGCAGTGGAGTTTTACAAGAAGCAATTCACTAAACAAAATACCAGTGAAGAGTTTGGAATGTTAGATGAACTACCAGTGGTAATTACTAGTGACATGAATGACAAACTACAAGAAATGCCATCGCTAAAGGAAGTCAGGGAAGCAGTCATGGGCTTAAATAAGAACAGTGCGGGTGGTCCAGATGGGATGACAGGGGCTTTCTATCAAACCGCATGGGATATAATCGGAGAGGATATTCACAGGATGGTTAAAGCCTTCATATGTGGAGTTGAACTACCGAGGTATATCACACACACAAACTTAGTTCTTTTACCTAAGAAGGTGAGTGTCAATACTTTCTCGGATTTGAGACCCATATCACTCAGTAATTTTGTGAATAAAATATTTTCTCGGATTATTCACGAAAGAATCAAAGTCTTTCTCCCGAAGATTATCTCGCAGGAGCAAGCAGGTTTCGTACAGGGACGAAACATTGCTGAAAATATATTATTGGTACAGGAAATTGTAGCGAAAATCAGGAAAAGGGGTAAACCTCCTAATCTAATCATAAAATTAGATATGATGAAGGCATATGATAGGGTGGAATGGTTGTTTCTGACAAAGGTGCTAAGAAGAATAGGATTCGGAGATAAAATTATAGATATGGTGTATAGACTGATCAGTGATAACTGGTACACAATCCTTTTGAACGGCCAACCAAAAGGATTCTTCAAGTCTTCAAGGGGTTTGAAACAAGGAGATCCCTTATCACCTACTTTATTTATACTGGCAGCAGAAGTAATGTCCAGATCTCTCAATAAACTTTTGCTGAAGAAAGAGTTTAAAAGATTTGGTATGCCCAGAGGAAGCTTAAAAAATAAACCACATGGCTTTTGCGGATGACATGATTATTATGTGCAAAGCAGAAGTGGGAACGATGTTATTGATAAGCGAAACTCTGAGAAAATATGAGGATATCTCGGGACAGAAAGTAAACAAAGACAAGAGTGCAATTTATATGCATCATAGTGTCCAAAGAGGGGAGTCAATAGTGGCAGAAGTAGCTACAAGAATATTGAGGAAAGAATTTCCTTTTACATACTTGGGTTGTCCCATCTTTTACAAGAGAAAACAAAAGGTGTATTATCATCATTTGATTCAAAGGATAGGGGCTAAAATCCAAGGATGGAAAGGAAAACTATTATCTTATGGTGGAAGAGCAATTCTGATTAAACATGTCCTTCAAAGCACCCCTATCCACTGTTTATCAGTGATGAACCCCCCTATTGGTGTTCTAAGCCTAATCCAAAGAATGTTGGCACAATTCTTTTGGAGCAGCTATATCGAGGGAAGAGGTAGACATTGGAGTAGTTGGAAAAATTTATGTTTACCGGAGGAAGAAGGGGGAATTGGTTTTAGACTCATGCAGGACATTTCGATGGCTTTGTTCTGTAAGCTTTGGTGGAATTTCAGAACAAACAAGTCCCTATGGAGTGAATATATGAGGAATAAATATTGTAAACACACGCACCCTAATTTAGTCATGTGGAAAATAGGAAATGGAGGATCACAAGTATGGAAGAAAATGTTGCAGGCTAGGGATCTGATTGAACACCAGATCCTATGGAAGCCAAGAATAGGGGCAGCATCTGTGTGGCACGACAATTGGATTGGTATAGGGGATTTGTATACTATTACAGGGGAGAATTACGAATGGGATGACAGATATGTAGAAATAAAAGACCTCACCAATCAAGGTGAGTGGGATGAGGAAGTCATAAGGGAGATTTTTCCTATGGAATTAGCTGAACATATTTTACAGCAGGTGACACCTCCAAGGGGAAGAGTTGAAGATGATCAACCAGTGTGGATGCTTGATACTTCAGGAATTTTTTCAATCAAGTCAGCGTGGAATTATATCCGACATAGGGAAGAGCCTAATAAGATCTACAAGTGGATATGGACGAAGGGAGTGCCTTTTAAAATGGTATTTCTAATGTGGAGGTTGTGGAAGTTCAAGATTCCGGTGGATTATAGAATGAGGAGATGGGGAATACATGGGTCATCTAGATGTTGGTGTTGTGACCAACCAGAGCAGGAGACAATGACTCACGTGTTTCTAAAATCCGTTTTGCTAACAGGACATGGTCCTACTTTTGCTCTTTTGCAGGTATTAATATAGCTGGTCTGTCATTAAGAGAAACCATCATGAAGTGGTGGGATACGAGTGGGAAAGCAGATATGAGACCTTATTACAGAGCGTTACCAAGTTTTGTAATATGGGAACTATGGCAAAGAAGGAACAGGAAAAAGCACGAAGGGAAGAATCTATCCGCACAAAGAGGTATACACAATATTACAAGGCATATGCACATGTTGGTAAAGGTTTGGAGGCCTAACATGAAGTGCTCAGTAAGTTGGTCAGATATGTTGAAGGAACTAGAGGAGTATTGTCTAGAACTGACAACTAAATTGATCAAGTGGGAATGCCCTCCTGCAGGATGGTGTAAATATAACACGGATGGGGCATCTAGAGGCAATCCTGGGCAGAGCTCTTATGCCTTTTGCCTAAGGAATGACAAAGGAGACATGATTTATGCAGAAGCGGCAACTATTCAAAGCAGTACGAGCACGGAGGCAGAAGCGAAAGCAATTTTAGAAGCGAGTAAACATTGCAAGAGTACACAACATAATCACATCATCTTTCAAACAGATTTGTTGCTATTATGCAAAGTGTTAAAGGGTGAATGGAAGATACCATGGTGCATCAGTGATACAGTCGAGGAAATAAAAATTTGCCTAATTGGAAAAGATCACAAATTTGTGCACATAATGAGAGAGGGAAATCAGTTAGCAGACTACTTAGCAAACAGAGCAATAGATCAAGGAAATTGCAATTTTATAGAATTTGGGGACATGGATATAAAGGGGAGAAAGATCATTAACAGTGATAAACTAAATTACCCTTACGTAAGAATATCGCTACAAAGGAGATAGGGGATGGGAAGGCTAAAGCTTAATTTTGCTACATATATTACAGAGAGCCTTCAAGGCAACGAGCAAAGGATCTACTTACTATTGACAGCTGAAGAATAATCTCGATCCAAGCCTAAACCAACATTGTCGATACCGGCGGAGCTGAAGGTTCGTCCAAGGCAGAGCATATCAGGAATAGGAAAGTTCAGTGGAGGTGGATTAGGATATCTATTGGAAAAGTGTTTAGAGAGAAGGAACTGAGGGCTTGTCGGTTTGGGCTGGCCTTTATTTTAGTTGCTTTCTTTTTCTAGAATTTGGACATTAAGTCTAATGATGTAATGAGGTTCTACAGTAATTAAATAAAAGCCTACTTTAACCAAAAAAAAAAAAAAATGTTAACTCCACTAATGCTTTGGTTCTCTCTCTGTGATTTGTCTATGCCTAAATTAAAGTTAAAATATGATAGTTTAGGTGTGGTTTTTACAACCCATAGAAATAAATGTTTCACCCGAAGCTTGAAACAACTCTCTTTGCGACACTCATTGGTCTTAACAGTTTTGTTAGTCATATTGTATAAGACTCAAGTTGAAGAAACGGCATTCAGCGTTGAGAAAGCTTTTGGTACCATAAGCATAGGGAGATCAATTGTGCAGGAAGAACATGAGAACTCGCGCTACTTTGGTCAAGTATATACCTTCAGTTTAAACACATCATCAACTCTATATTTAACCCATTAATATATTCTCCGACCTTGAGAACAAAGGTTCTTTGAAGAGGAATGCAATAAAGAAATTGGGGTAAAGAAGTAAAAATTTGTAGCCTAACCGTTGTTGCTAGATTGAAATTAAGCAAGCTGAAGTGGTACTTTCCAGGTGCAGGAAAGTTAGGGAAATGAAAGACTTGGTGTCTACTCCCTGAATGCGTCATTGAACGACAACTGTGGATATCCACAAAATCTGATTATGATACAAGAGAATTAATAGGATTTCATTCATGTTTTTCATTAGTTAACAGTGAAGTTTGCCACACTGACATCATCTGGCATTGGTGTACAGGGGAAGTATTTGACATAATAAAACAGAACATGGTTTTGCAGGCATTAACATCCCTTCAGTACAAGAAGTAGCAAGCATTGAGCTAGAAAATAGGAAAAATCTGATATCTACTTCTTTTACTCTTCTACAAGTAGGTTTGCACATGGAAATGCTATGATTTCTTCCCCAGCATTAACGATGTATGTCAACCAAATGAGATTGCCTTCATAGCAATTCTATTAACTTGTGTGTGCCAAGCTTGTCGATTTCGGATTCTAATTGTTTGAAGCAATGTCACGTGAATTCGTACATGCAGCTAAGATGGAACATTATGGTTGTGTGGTTGATTTACTACAGGAAGCTTACGACTTCATAAAGAAGATGCCTTTTTTTTAAAGCTGATGCTACTGTCTTGGTTGGGAAATGAAGTAGCACAACTATTGCTTAAGTCGCAACAGAGTCATTCTGGGCATTATGTGCAACACTCAAGCATTTATGTTGGCGCAGAGAGGTGAGAAATAGCAATGTTAGATCCTGGAATACACAAGGTTCCAGCCCACAGTTTTATTTCGTAGAGTTGATAACTGCAGCAGCTTTTATTTGTAATATTTTTGATGAGCCAACTCTGTAACTACACAACTCTGCTTTGTGCATCGTGATTCTTTTGATAATCGAGAAATCCCCAAGGGCTGGTGGCACACATTTCAGCTATGATGAGTCTGCATTGTGATGAAGTCATGACTCATCAAATTAAGCTGTTCTGCTGGATTTCTTCTTAAATGTGATATCTGGTTTCACCACTGCTAGGATTTAAACCTTAGTATTCAAGGTTATGTTGTTTCCCCAACTTTTTAACGGCTACACCAACTCTATTGTATTCAAGTTATTATATATTGATCAATGTCGAGGAATACTTTTTCTATTTCAAAGTACACAAGAATTTGGAATTGTTTTAGTATTTTTAATGTGCTTTCTATTGTTATTCCAGTTTCCCTTTTGATCTCCTTGCATTCTATGAAATTCTATTGTTTTTCCTTGCAATTGAATTTGTTGAACATATAAAATTAAACAAAACACACACATTTTATGAAACAAAACACGAACACTATATGAAACATCACAAACTATGAAATTAAAAGCTTTTATTCTCATCCCAGCAATGCAGTGGACTTGAATCCTGCAAATTTCAAAAATTAAGAATTAAAGTTAAAAGCTTTAAGGATGAAAATTGATGGATCAAATTAAGTTGAATACCTGGAGGTTACATACTAATGTCTTTTCTTGTGCTTTTTCATTCTCGTAAGAATTTTGTGTTCCAATTCTACATTCATCCTCGAAAACCATGCTGGATATTGAGTTGACAACATTATGTATATTATGGATAGTCCAATAACAAGTCCACAACCGTAACCCATGAGAACCGCCTGCCAACTTATAATTGATGAATCTCCTCCTTCTTCTTCTTGATCTAGCCCAAATGGAGTTGTTGCTTGTGGTACCCCTTCATCACCGCCACAATCTTTTGAGAGTGGCAATCCACGTAGCCCATCATTTCCTTGGTATGAACTATTCTCAAACGTATCAAATTGTTTTCCTTTGGGGATGCATCCAACAAGATGATTGTGAGAGAGATTTAAGACTGCAAGAAATGTGAGGGAAGCAAGTTGTTGTGGAATTCCTCCACTGATTTTGTTTGATGAGAGATCAAATGATTCAAGTACATTTAATTGGTGCAGTGATGTTGGTATATCACCTTCCAAGTGATTATGAGATAAGTTCAGCGTGCGAAGCCCAATGAGATCTCCAATAATGCTTGGGATATGACCTTCAAATCTGTTGTTAGAGAGATTTATGATTATGTTTGTAGTCAAAACTCGAGGAAGTTCAAGATCCAGTCGCTTTGTTGTCACTAACAAGGAATTTGTGTAATAAATAGAATATATATATATCCTACATACTCTCGGGTTCCACTGGTCCCACCAATTTTTTTCATGGCTTCAAGATTCTCAAAAAGGCTCACCGGTAAATCTCCACTAAATCTATTGGATGATAGATCTATGACTATAATTTGAGCAAACAAGTTGTCACTCCTTGAATCTTTTATAGGGCCATAGAAATTATTTGATCTCAAGTTCAAAATCTTCAAATAAGGTAGGGCTCCCAACCATTTAGGAAATGTGTCTTTCAATTCATTGTTACCTAAATCAAGAATTTCTAAATATTTGCAATTGATCAAAGATAGCGGGAATTTCCCCTCTAGCTTATTCCCATCAAGTTTAATGACCTCAAGTTGGTTTCCTATACTAAAAGCTGTATTAATTGTCCCGCTAAGACTATTGTTGCATAAATCTAAAACTGAAGGTTCACTCATTTCACCCAAACATAGTGGGATTGTTCCCTCCAAATTATTGCTGCCCAAATCTAGCACTCGTAGTGTTTTCAGATTGAAGATGGTTGAAGCAATCTGTACACTGAGATTATTGTGCGAAATGAGAAGATAATATAGATCACACTGGTTTAGGAGTGAGTTTGGAATAGGACCTTGCAGGTGATTTTGTTTTAGAACAACTCGATCCAATGTTTTAGACTTGAACTCCTAAATGTTTCCACTGAAATAGTTATCACTCAAGTCTAAATTAGTTAGTGAAGGGAGGGAGAATATCCAGGAAGATATAGTCCCATTCAAGTGGTTTGATGACAAGTAGAGACGTTGTAGGTTTTGCATACCACTTACATTAGAAAGAATGGGACCAGTTAGGAAATTGAATGAAAAAACTAATGATTCAAGTTGCGTCCATCTGCTAAAGGATAAAAACTCAAGTTGGCCATCAAAGCTGTTATTTCCAAGTGATAACGACCTGAGCTTTCCAAATCTAAAGAAATCAGAAATTGGTCCTTCAAGATGGTTATTATTAAGGAACAATTCCTCTATGTTGGTGAGATTCCATAGAGGTTTAGGAATAGAGCCTGAGAAGGAATGAGGTTAGATGACCAAATGATTCCATAGAGCTATTCTCAATGTACGCAGTGAAGTTAGATGACCAAATGATTCAGGTATCCTACCAGTAGCATTCACACTACTGAGATTTAACTTCATAAGTGATGCACTGCTATTCCATTTGGATGTGGGAAACCTAACAGTGAGCTGGGGATTGGATGATATATCAAGAGATTCCAAGTTGGAAAGGTGGAAAACTCCTTCGAGCAATATCCCGTATATCTGCGTGTTTGAAAGTTCTAGATTTGTTAAATAAGAAGAGAAATTCAGAGGAATGGTGGAAGAGATATTCACAGATCTAAGGTGGAGCTCTCTTAATCGGGTCAAGTTCTTAAGGAGCAGTTCAAAATTGTGGGTTTCGAATCTCAATAGACTACTCTGTATACTAGGAACTTGTAATTTAGAAAGACGAGAGATTTCTGCTGGGATTAGGCCTGTAAAACTTGAATACGACAAATCAAGATGCGTCAAACTAGAAAGCTCACCAAATTTAGGTGAAATGAGCGATCCGGAAAAATCATTATAAGACAAATCAGGCTTTTTGAGATTGGATAGTTTAAAGAGGCTACTGTTGGAATGAAACTTGCCTTGAAGTTGGCTGCTACTGAGATCAAGCTCAATCACTTGTCCTGTCGTCTTGTCACACTTGACTCCATCCTATGAACAACAATCTGTGCTCCTATTCCATTTAACTGTTTTAGGATCGTAATCACTAGAAGAAGCATCGAGATTTATAGTAAACGTGTTGTTGAATTGAAGAAGAGCAAGGGCTTGATCATTAGGGCACAAATGAGGTAAAGATGAGGAGAAAACAAGTTGACAGAGAAACGCGTATAGCAGAAACAATGCAAGTTTTCCAATGCCCATTTTCGCGCCTCAAAATATATATCAAAAGTATTAAGTTTTCTAATTCTTGCTTTGTGTCTCTATTCAATAATTTTGATGAGGTTTATATAGCACAATGCAAAAGACAATTTACTATTGTAGCTCACTTACTCACTTTCAGTCAAATTTACTGTTGTGGTTCAAAGGTGTAAGCTTTTGTCAATACCTACCCATGAATTAATTAATGTTATCAACAAACTTTGTGAACCACCAATGGATGAACCACAAATTAAGCATAGAAAAAAATCTACTACTTGTAACTTTGGAGTGATCAATTCCAAGAAGCACACCCAGTAACTTTCAGTCAAACTTTAAGTTGTCAACACTCAACAATATTTTTTAGAAAATAATAGAAATTACAAGCCGGCCCTGGGAGGAAAAGAAAAGTCTATAATAATATTAACTGGTGTATAGAGACCACATCACCAACATTTCTAAGTCAAAAATTCAAGTTTGATTAGCTCTTAAATACAATAATAATAGCAGCAATGTACATGTAAGCATTTCACCTTGGCAAATGCAAGGAAGGACTTTGATAGATGATAAAAGAAATCAACTTTAGCTCATATTTGT
>JAJOOR010022648.1:0-22920 GCA_036250505.1 Solanum acaule | reverse complement strand
TATATATATAGATGTCAATGAATAAAAGAAAAAGAAAACTACTTGAGTGTTATTGTAATTTTTATTCTCATTTATACATAATTTAGTTTACAACTTTAAACTTCTCAGATTTGGCTCTTATCCATTATACTTTCTCTCCAAAAAGATTCAAGTATATATCTAAATAAGATATATATATAGATGTCAATGAATAAAAGAAAAAGAAAACTACTTGAGTGTTATTGTAATTTTTATTCTCATTTATACATAATTTAGTTTACAACTTTAAACTTCTCAGATTTGGCTCTTATCCATTATACTTTCTCTCCAAAAAGATTCAAGTATATATCTAAATAAGATATATATATAGATGTCAATGAATAAAAGAAAAAGAAAACTACTTGAGTGTTATTGTAATTTTTATTCTCATTTATACATAATTTAGTTTACAACTTTAAACTTCTCAGATTTGGCTCTTATCCATTATACTTTCTCTCCAAAAAGATTCAAGTATATATCTAAATAAGAGACATGTGTCTTATTTAATTTTGAAAGATCAAAATTATAGTTAGGTCAACAAATATGAATATAAAAATATAACATGAAATTAATGATAAAGATGGGATATCAAATTTTTCAAGGATCTTGTTCTTATCAAAGTTGGAGGGTAGTCTTATGCAATTTGTTGACTTATTATTTATTTATTTTAAAATAAATTTTATTAACTCACTCATGGTTATGATACTTGTTAATGCAATATAATTTGGATCTTTTGAAATTAAATAAGACACATGTCTCTCATCTAAATGTGTACGTAACAAAATATATGGGTCATCAAAATCAAACCGCAAACAACAAATTGAAAAAAAAGTAAAATTAAACATAGGTCATAGGTCTTTATTGACGGGACGACTTTGGGTCTTTACTCTTTAATTAATTTAAAATTTAAAATATATTATAATAGATACTCCATCAAACAATACGACAAAACCTATGCAAATATTCCTATTAAATGTTTAAGATCAAACAATATGGCAACAAGGTTTTACATTTTTGATTTTTTGGTGAATAATAATCGATTGAACCGTGTCATTGACGCTTGTGTTGACGCTACGTCACCATACAAAATTCCAAAAAGCCAATATCCCACGTCAAACTTATGACAAGATTTCAATGGTACGACAAAGGCTTTGGCACCTTGTGATAACTTTCGTGGTGATACCTAACCTATATAAAGCACACCCTTTCTCCTCCTTCATCATCGATCAACCCTTTTTTTTATTTGCCTTTAGCTTCTTCTTCTTCAAATAATAATGGCCTATAATAATGCAAGAATTGTCCTCCAAGCATGGAGAGCCTTTTTCAATTCCATTTTCATGCAGAAACAGAGTAGTCCCCTCACAATTCTTGGATTTTTCTTCACCATTTCACTCAACTCTATACACCTAAAATATCAAGGCACTGATCCTTTTACCGCTCATCCCAAAACAATGAAACTTTCTGTCACTTCTTTGCTCCTATACTGTTTAATATATGCTATTAAGTTGAAATTTTCTCGTCATTATATGTACAGGAAATTTTCCGACCTCGTCCGCCATATTATGATTTTCTTTACTTCCCTCTCTTTGGCTTCCACGGCTTCTGTTCTGTTCACGTACCCTGTTTCCCATTGTCTTTTTCCTCTGTTTTCTGCTTTCAGGAAGTGAAATGTTACTTTGGGTTTTCAAGAAAATTATACAAGAATTCCAAGAAGAAGAAGAATGGTAGTTCCAAAGAAGGAGGAGTGAAATTACTGTTTGGAACTATCTAAGAAGGAGGATGAATATGGATTTTTATCCAATGGAGCAGAGGTTTAGTCTTCCTATTTAATTTTGATTTGTATGTTTGTATGTATGTATGTATGTGTGTGTTTTACTTGAGGCATAATACATAAACATGACTCTTAACTTGGCTTTAACGAACAATTATGCCCTCCAACTTTGAATGTGCACAAATAGACACTTGAACTTGTATAAAATTGAACAAGTAGACACAAGTGTCCTACATGACACAATACATGTAGGATGCCATGTAGGACACACAATTGTCATGTAGGGTGTCATGTAGGACGAATGTGTCCATCTGCTCAATTTTATATAAGTTTAAGTGTCTACTTGTGCACACCCAAAGTTAAAGGTCATAGTTGACAACTAACGTCAAGTTAAGGGTCATGTTTGCATTATGCCTATACTTAATAAGTAACATGATTTTTTCTTGGGAAAAGACATAAATTCCCCTTTGAACATGTCCCGAAATGTCAGTTACACGCTTAAACTATCATAATGACCTATTACGCACCTATACTATTCAAAAGTAAAATTTCTTACCCCCTAAAATTGACGTGAAAAAAAGAAAAAAAAAATATGCGAGTCAGTTTGAAATTAAAGTAAAAAAAATAAATTAGAATCCTCTTTTCCACCCCCACCCCCACACCTCTTCTTCTTCAAACCCCACCCATTGTCCTCTTCTTCTTCATTCTTTATTTTCATCACACTTCATTATTTTTTATCTGTAACATCTCGCCAAATTGAAATGACTAGGAAGGAGTTAAGAATTGGAAATAACCATTTTTGGAAAAAATATAAAAATCTGGAAATTTTGGGAAGTATGTTAAGTTGGATTTTTGGTCAATTTCAAACAATCATAATTTCTAGCTCAGGATGAGTTAGGTGTGTTTCCAGATATCGTAGGAAAGATCTTGGAATAATCTTTCCAACACCGCCAAGTTTGCGCGAATCCGAGTTTGTATGAGTGAGATATGCCCATTGGAAGATGGGTTGTTCAAATAAGGAAATGTCCAATCCGGATTTTGGAAGGGTATTTTGGTCTTTTCCATACCCTATTATTTTAATTCGTTTTAGTGAATTAATTAAGGGTCAAAACTGAATTAGTTCAGTTTGTGCAATTGGAAATTAACTCTAGGGTTCTAGAGAGAAGAACACAAGAGAAAGGAAAAGAGGAAAAACAAGATTCGTCGTTTCGAAAGGAATTGATTGCGGGTTTCATCAAGGATTGATCCTACAAGGTATGTGAGACTTTCTTAACGTTGGGTTTGTTCACCCACGTGCCAAGCATGTTTGATTTAGCGTGAATTCGTTCTAAAAAGATTGTAATTTAAATGTTCTTGGTAGTTGTTCTTGAATTGCTTTCGTTCTTGAACATGAGTTGAGATTAAGGAGTTTCTTGAGATTAAAGTGTTGTTTCCTTGAGTTGTTTGAGTTAGATTTTGTGTATATGTTCTGGGTATCTGATTCTAAAGTGAATTTGAGAAATGGAATCGAAAGTAATCGATTTAGGATCAGAAAACGAGTTGAGAAATTCGTCAGACGCACATGGGAAGGGATAGGCGTGTCGCGCCCCCATAGCGCTAGAGAGGCTGGCGCGGCTCGCCTGCAGTGCACCCAAAATGAGTCCCAGAAAGTTGGGTCTGGCGCGGTACTCCTGGAATGCGCCCAAATTGACGTTTTCACCAGTTTTTCATCATTCAATTTGTTTAAGTCTTTCTAAAGTGTTTTAACACTTCCTATTGATTCTAACTACTCTAAATGACTTCTAAACACCTAGAAATAATCCAGAAACATGAATCATAACCTTGAATCCATAAATTCAAATTCAAGGAAAGTTAAGAGTCAAGTCTAGGAAGTTCTAAGAGTCTTTTCAAGAAGTCTTTTGCAAATGCTTTTAACTTTGTTTTAAGACTTAAAGTTCAAGTTGAGTAGAGAGTAAAGAGTAAAGATTGAAGTTCATTTCTTCAAAAGTATATGGGGACTATGTGCAACACCCCATATTCTATGTGTACTAGTTCTATTTATATGACTCTTATAAATTTCCTTGTGGTATAGTTATGGACTCGGTTTCCTATGCAACTAGTGACAATAGAATATGTTTAAAGTGAATTGTCCGTAGATTTTAATGTGACCCGATTAAGTTGAAATCGATGGAAGTATTTAAACTTGAGATCATGAGGTGGTATTTGAGTCTAAAGTTTAAAGTGACATAGTGTATATAAGTTTTAAGTCAAGTTAAAGGTATTAAAGTTTAGAAATGGAATAAAATATTGAGATGCTTGCTTGACTACACTTAAGCTAGTAGGTGACAAGTAGGTGCATCACCTACTTTGACTAATTGACTAGTACAAAGGACCAAGTAGGTGTATCACCTACTTGAGCTATATGGATCTAGTTAAAAAGGCCAAGGTTTATGGATCAGATTTGGGCCTATGCTAATGGACTCACTTAAGGCCCAAACTAAGTTTAAATAAAATAAAAATGAAACTAAAGCTCAGTAGCCAAATCTGCCAAGGCCCAATATATTTAAGCCCAAGTGAAAGCAAGTAGGTGCATCACCTAGTTTGACTTTTTGAGCTGCTTGATGTATATAAGTAGGTGCATCACCTACTTGACCAATTAGTGGCTGAAAATGGACTCAAAAAATGGAGGTTCTAGAGGATATTCTTAAAGGTGAAGAAAGCTCAATATAAGATATATTGGCTGCTATTCTCACTCACTTTTTAACACACAATATTGAGAATTAACTCCAGCTCTCTCTCTCTCTCTCTTTTCTCTTAAGGATTAAAACAGCAGCCTTAAAGTTCCTTCTAGGGTTCTTGAAGAAACCCTCATATTTGCAAACCAAGGTAAGAGAAACACTTATGGATTTAGCTTAATTCTCCTATGGAAGACTAGAAAACATGTTAATCATGCTCAATTATAAGTAGAAGGCAGAAGTTCCCATAAGCTATTGCTCACTTTCCTTAATTATTAAGATATTTTTCTCTTCTTCTTTGGTTTAAGTGTGAAGGGAAGTTGAAGTTCTAGAGGAATTCAAGTTATAAAGAGAAGTTGCAGAAATTGAGGTAAGGTGACTGCTCCATTTTCTTCCTTCTTATATATGAGTTTAAGTGAGGAATTATGGGTGTGCTGTCATAAAAGAACTCAAGGGGATGGTGAATTCAATAATTGGTTGTATGATAAAGAATATTTGAGGTTGTTTTATGTGTATTGTTGTTGGTGCCGCTTGGGTAATCTTGGAAAATGACATATAATGTATGTATTGGGCAGATAATGAGGGTGTGGTGACACACATTATTTTAAGGGTTGTATGGGCTCATTATCTGTCAATGTTAGCTATTGTTTTATGGGGCTCAGGGTGTGATAGCTGCTAATTTTAGTTTATCATGACTTATATTGTAGATTAAAACCTAAAAAGGGAGGCTGAATCGTGATAGTTATATTGGTCAGAGGATAAGGTATGTAAGGCTATTTGATTTCCTATTTCTTTGACATGAATCCAACACTTGTATTACAAAGTAAGCTTTCTAAGTGCCCTTGGTAGTGCTGATCCATAGTTGTAGTTCCTACTCCCTAGAGCATTAAAGTGAGTACACTAATATGAGTTTATTACTAAATGTACGTGCTTATTCTACCAAGTATTAGCATGCACATAACCTAGATTACATATGGTACATATGTTTATATGTTGGATATACAATCTGCCCATATCTTGCCAACTTGCTTCAATTGTCTATTCCATCATATATGTCATATTTTCACATGTTCATATGTTCCCTTTATTGGTTATTACTCCCATTTTGTTAGACTATAATGTTACCTCACAAGATCTCTACTTGCTCTATTGTACATTTTATATGTACTTACTTGGAACATGTATTCGTCCTTAAGTTGAATATGTCCACGTTCTCCCTTGGTTCCACGTTCATGTATACCTTGTATTTGATATTAGTTAGTGAGTATTTGGCTATCATATAGAGTTCAAATCTTTTGGCTGAATGTTAAATGTCTTCACTTAATATGTGCTTCAATTTGAGATGTCAAAATGATTACTGAGTCATATAAGCTCCTAAGTATTATGCTGGTGTCACGTTTGCTTCCCATGTCATTGTTATTATCGTAAGTCCATATTCATGTCTTTTGCTACTGGTCCATAGCTCCAAATCTCAACAATGATTATGACCACCAAAACAATAATCTCGAAAGAGTTATGATCATCAAAAGAACAATTTCAAAAGAGTTATGAACATCAAAACAATAATCTCAAAGATTAAATAATATAAGTGAAGCAATCTATATAATTATGGGTGGCACCCCAGGGGTAAATGCCTAGCATGGGTCGATCCCAATTGGTATAAAAGGGTGGCAGCTCAGGGGCAAAAGCCTAGCGTGAATCGATCCTAATTGATAAAGAAGGGTGGCAGCTCAATGGCGAAAGCCTAGCATGGGCCGATCCCAATCTGCAGAAATATGAGAACAGCATCCCAGGGGTTAAAATGCCTAGCATGGGTCATCCTCTTCTACCACTGATCAGTTGGTCATTGTATCATATGTCTTATAAAATTATAGCGCACAAAAAAGTAAAGAAAAGAATGTAACATACAAAATTCCACAAATATAAGCAAATGTGGTCTCAAATCCTTATCTATTTGTATTTGGTTTCACTTGAGCTCTCATTTTACATATAACCGTATTATGCCTTACATATTCAGTACATTCTTTTGTACTGACGCCCCTTATTGGGGACGTTGCATTTCATGCTGCAGGTACATGTACTCAACTAGTAGATCTCCCCAATAGAAGCACATGATACTCAGCGGTTGTTGGTGAGCTCCAGGTTGATTCGAGGCTTTTCCGAGTCTTTATTATACGTATTTTCATAGTGGTACAATCACGGATTCCAGTAGAGATTTTGTAGACATTGTAAAGCTATCATCTGTATTCATAGTTTCATTTGTCACATGTATCGATTCAGCTAGTTGACATGTGTTGTATATGAAGCTTCTCATTAGTAAATCTATCAGCATAGTAGTTTAATTTCTCATCATAGGTCACTTTTAGCATGTGTTCATATGGTACTTGTCCGCCTCACCTAGGGTTGGGGTGTGACACTATGTATTTTCAAGAGTTTAAAAATGTTTTCACATTTGAACAAAAAAGGGAAACACTGATTTCCAAGAAAGCTTTCAAGCTAAGTTTTGAGTAATTATCTCAAACCAAAGAAAGAAGTTTGTTTTAAAAATATATGAGCTAAGTATATTTTGGGAGTAGTATGGAGCACCGATATAGGGATGCGAGTTCATATTAACTCAAGCCTCCATAAACCATTTAGCCCTCATGGGTAGTAAATGATCATACTTTTTAGATGAATCCTTAAGTTGCTTTTTAGCATAGACTAGTGGATCCACTTAGTTAAGGCGTTCTATATGACGATAAAGTATATGACAGTTCTGGCAGTGTGGGCAAGATGTTGTATCACTACTTATGCTCATAGTGGTGGTTGTCGGTTAGAGAAATTCCCACAAAAACTGTATTACTTTATTATATGAGTACAATTGAGTTTGTTATTGCATTTCTTTAATGAACTAAGTTGCTTTCTACTGTTTTAAAAGCTTTCTATATATTGCATGTGTTTTATTGCTTTATATTGAGTTAAGTTGTTCATGAGTTGAGTAAAGGCAAGGTAAGTGTTCCTTTCAGATCATTTTCAAGCTTAAGTTGTGTTTAGCATTCCAACTCGCATACTCGTACATTCAATGTACTGATGCCAGTTGGCCTGCATCTTCTTATGATGCAGACGCAGGTAACCAGGATCAGCATCCAGCACCTCGTTGATTAGGTTGAGCACTCAGAGTCAGTTGGTGAGCCTCCTTGCTTTCCGGAGGGCCTTTTTCATAATTGTTTAGCTTTTCAGTTGTTAGGATGATCGGGGGTCCTATCCCGACATCCCTCTTTGTTTTAGAGGCTTCATAGATAGTTAGTAGTTCATTTGTCTTTACATTATCATTTCATATGTTAAGACTTGAGTTGCCATTTTGGCCAAGTTGAATGTTTGATCTTTAAACATTCTTAAAGGTGCATGTATGTTCATGCCTGTTATCGAGTGACAATATTGTTGTACTTCTTTTTTATTACTCCATCTATTTTTAAAAAGAATGGCTTGATTTCCTTTTTAGTTTGTTTTAAAAAGAATGATCTCTTTCATTTTTTGGCAACACTTCAACTTTAACTTTAACTTTTCACTTGTCATGTTTAAGGTCACAAGATTAAATGACATTTTGATACATTTGACATAACTTTAATTTAAAATCACAAAATTTAAAAGTTTTCTTTTTTAAAATTTTTTGTTTCAAGTCAAACTAGGTCATTCTTTTTCAAACGAAGGAAGTATGTTATATATAAATATGATTTCTTTTCTGGTAAGGTACAAATCTTGTTTCCCCTATTGTGTATTTCCTCTGTTTTCTACTCTCTCCGGGTGAAACTTTACTTTGGTCTATCGTCTATGTCTATTTAACAGAATAATTTCAACAAGAATCGTATTTTCACTTAATAGGTAATCCTATTAAGTGGATCAGGCCGAGTCATCCCAGCCTGTTTAAAAAAACTTCTTGATTTTTTTTTGTAATTTAACTCTCAAAAGCATTGCAAAAACACTTTTGAAATGAATCAATATTGCTTTTCTCATAAGTACTTTTCAAAAAGCTATTTTAATAGAAATACATTTAAAATAAATATTTTTTAACCGTGTCAAACAAGCTCTAAAACAAGAAAAATAAATATAAAATGATTTAACGAGTATTATGCTTTTAGAACGAATTTAAAAATGATATCAGACAGCTGAAATTTGTGAAAGGATAGAGCTTGCCGGCTAATTTTGTTTTTGTTGGTGATATTGACAATATAGTTATATGATTTGTGTTTGTATTGTTAATAAGAAAATTCAAAAGTTATTTTAGTAATTATTTCTACCACTTGAAAATCAATTGAGAAAATCAGGATACATTTGGCCGTGACAAGTTACTTTTAGCGGCTATTTGCAGAATTTCTCCTTTTAATTTCGCTTTCGAAGCCCCACCGACTGCTGAAGTCATTTTCCAAATAGAAATTTTTTCAAAATGTCAATATTTTAGCATTTAATAGTATTTTTAACTACATTTTCAATATTTATTAAAGAGAAAAAGGATAAATATACACACGATAGTTTTCAAAATGTCAATATTTTAGCATTTAATAGTATCTTTAACTACATTTTCAATATTTATTAAAGGGAAAAAGGATAAATATACACATGAACTATCGTAAATGGTATGTATATACCTTTCGTTATACTTTTAGGATGTCAATGCCCTTACCGTCCAAATTTTGGTGCGTATATACCTTTATACTAACGGTGGTACACGTGTCTCAATCTTAACCATCGATTCATTATTTGTTAAATTTCTATCCAAATTTTAAAAAAAACCCACCCGAATTATTAAAATATCCACCTGAATAATTAAAAAATCCACCCAAATTAATATAACCCAAAACCTCCAATCAATTCACTTAATTTCAAATGGCCCATTTCAAATTAAGAGACTTAAAACACTTCTGTAGCAGCATCCTTTCCCCAATCATCATCCCCATATCATCCTCCTTCTCAACAAGATATCCTATTGTCCTTCCCTGACTCCATTTTTTCTTACGGGAGGTTTTTTTGGGGCTTCAATGGCTGAATTATTGGATTTCAAGGTTTCATGTGAATTTTTATCTTCTACTTCTTGATGTTGCTCTTCCTATTATAGATCTGGTGGGGTTTCATCTCTTACTAATGGAGTTTCAATCGGAAACTTCCCTAAGGCCATGGCGGCGAAAATAACAGAGACACTGATTGATAGTTATACGGAAGCGAGAGCAAAACCGTGGTGATGGCGGTGAGATTTACGAGATGCCTCATAATCAAAGTAGGATAGTAGGAGATCAGTGACTACTACTAGAACTCGCGAGTTTGAAGTCGTGATAGGTTACATAACGCCAGAGTTTCCAACTAATAGTAATAGCGACATAGAAGTCGGCGTGTACGCATTTGGAGTTGTGTTGTTGGTATTATTCTCCGGCGAATAGAGATGTTCAAGTACGAGAAGGCAATCGGAAGTTACTGTGAAATTCCCTTATAATTTGGGTGTGGGTATTTTTTATTTGGGTGATTTTCAATTAATCGGGTGGGCTTTCTTGGGTAGAAATTTATTTAATATCGGGTCGGCTGATAGGATTAAGACACGTGTATCACCGTTAGTATGATCGGTATATATGCACCAAAATTTGAACGGCAAAAGCACTGACATGTTAAAAGTATAACAAAGGGTATACACATATCATTTACAATAGTTCAGGGACATATTCGTCATTTTTCCCTTTATTAAAAATGACAAAACCTCCCCAAACTTTGTCTGCTACTCAGCAGAGATAAATTTTCATTTTATTCAAGAATTACTTCAACACTAATGAAAATAATGAAAAACAGCCTGATAGTTCAATTTCTAATTTATTCAAGAATTACTTCAACGCTAATGAAAAAAGTGAAAAATAGGATTTTAAAATTTTAATCAACAAACACTAATTTTTAAATAAAGCAAAAACCAATCTGGTAAAAAAGTGAAAACTTCTCGTGATCAAACGGATTCTCAGAGCTTGTTTGGCTTAGCGGCTAAAACACGAAGGAAAACAAATCTAAAAAATTTTCACTAAAAGAATCAATAAATTCTTGGGCTCACGTTGAAAATAATATACATAAAACATAAAATATTAATATTAATTAATATATAAAATAAAACAAAAAATGTTACTGATTAGTCTAAAGATGAGGAATAAAATTTTAAATAAAATTTAATCAAACTTATGAGACATATTAATTAATTAATAAAGATAACATTAATAAATATATACAAATAATAGAAATATTTTCATTTTGAAAGAAATAATTTTAAAGAAAAAAAAACTTTAGGGATCGTTTGATACAAAAATTTTAATAACGCAGGGATTAGTAATACATAGATTAATAATGCATGGATTAGTAGTGCGGAGATTAGTAATGTCGAGTTTATTTTTATCAAATTTTTGGTTCATTGTTTCCCACCTCATCTTGTGTTTGGATTAAAATTTTATAAAAAAAAAATTTCAATTATACCCTTGAATTATTATGTAATTGAGTCAAGATATATAATTATCAGATAATATTATTTTTTATAATTTTCTAACTAGCTAGGCAAAGAATAATTTTACTATCATATTTATTATTTTTTTAATTGAATTATTTAAAGATAATTAATACTCCCTACCAAACGACCTTAAAGATTCTTGTGAAAAGACGACTGAAAAAAGTGAAAAATCATCGGATTCACGCTACGTCACCATACAAAATTCTAAAGAACTAATATGTCAATTAGTTCCCACTTCAATGGATATCCCAAAGTTTATATTTTGGAAAATTCCAACGGTATAACATGTATATAAACTCTCTGACCTCTTCTCCTTCTCCTTCATCGATCAACCCTTTTTTATTTGCCCTTAGCTTCTTCTTCTTCTTCAAATAATAATGGCCTACTATGGGAACTTTTTCAACTCCATTTTCATACAGGAACAGAGTAGTAGTCCCATCACAATTCTTGGATTCTTCTTCACCATTTTCCTCAACTTTATACAGCTAAAATATCAAGGCACTGATCATTTTACCACCCATCCAAAAACAATGAAACTTTCTGTCACTTGTTTGCTCCTATACTCTTTAATATACGCTATTAAGCACAGATTCTCTTCTCATCCTATTTACAGAAAATTCTCCGACCTCATACACAATGTTATGATTTTCTTTACTTCTCTCTCTTTGGCATCCACTGCTTCTCTTCTCTTCACGTACCCTGTTTCCCATGTTGTGTTTTCCCTCTGTTTTCTGCTTTCAGGAAGTGAAATGTTATTTTGGGTTTTCAAGAAAATGATACAAGAATTCCAAGAAGAGTATTTTCAGAGTGAAATTACTGTTTGGAACTATCTAAGGAGGAGGATGAATATGGGTTTTTATCCAATGGAACAGAGGTTTACTCTTCCTATCTAATTTTGATTTTTATGTAGGGAAAAAAGTTTGAAATATATCTGAACATTGATCGAAATTGTTGTAATAATATCAAACTTTGAAAATGACTTTTTACACCTGCATTATTTAATAGTATATTTTAAATGTATATATGTGTCCACGTAGACATCATAAATATTGCATCATTATAAATAGTAATGTGTCCATGTGGGCACACATAAACCTTTAAAATACACTATTAAATAGTACAGGGATAAAATATCCTCCATAAAGTTTGGTATCGTAACAGCAATTTCGGCTAAAGTTGAAATATTTTTCAGACATTTTTCCCTTTTATGTATGTATGTGTGGGTGTTTATTTATTTAATAAGTATCATCATTATTTTAGATTTCAATTGTTGTTGTAGTAATATTAAGTTGCATGTATGTTCATGCCTGTTATCGAGTGACAATATTGTTGTACTACTTTAAATACTTACATTTTATATGCAAATATATATATATATATATATATATATATATATATATGTGTTCATGCCTGTTATCGAGTGACAATATTGTTGTACTACTTTAAATACTTACATTTTATATACAAATATATATATATATACTATTTATGATAGTTCGAGGTATATTTATTCTTTAATATATTCTAAATATGTGGATTGGGTGTCTGTTTTGGGCTGACCTTAATAGGCCGAAACCGAACAGACCCGCACAATTTACAGGCTTGCCCTGGAGGGATAGATCTGCTTTCAATTTTTCGAGGAGGATAAACATGCATGGTTTCTTGTCAATACAGTAGTAACCACTTCGACTATTTTATTGAAACTAGCAACAAATAACTCTATTTGACAAGATTTGAATCATAGGAAGAAATCATTTAATAGTTATTTTTTTCATCCTATTAATATAATATTGTTTATTTTGTGATCTTAAATTATATTTTAAATATATTAAAATATTTTTTAACTTTTATCGTTTTAAAGGTGTATGTTTGAAATTAAAATTGTGACTTTTTAAATCAATTAAAATGAAAAATAAAATAAATAAATTAAAATAGTTGGAATAATACTTTTTTTTTTCCGGCGAGGTTGATACATTGGATTAAAAGTCAAGAAAAGCGGCCATTCAAATAGTTCTCCACTTATATTTTTTCCCTAAGTTATTTTACCCTCCAAAGAATATCGTGTGGACTTACATTTAAGAGAAAAGAGCATGATATATTCTTTAACTTTGTTATTTAGAATTGATATATCTCTCGTTATAAAAATAATTTATATATATTTTTATTATTCTACAAATAATTCATATATACCCTTATCGTTACAAAAGGAGCAAACATATACTCTTCGTCTAACAGAAGTGAAAAAATTAATTATTTTTTTTTTACTTTAAAACTAATTTTTTTTGCATCTGCATTGTAATTTAATTTTGTATTTGTAAAAATAAAGAATGGGGCATGTATAATAAATTTTACAAGAAAATTAGTCTAACATAAAAAAATTTAATCATCAAAATAATAAATTCAAATAAGTCGTTGAAACAAAAAAAAAAAAAAAAAATATGTGTGAGGAGGATCAAGTATACCCCATATGGATTATATTTTTTTCAAAAAAATAATTAAAAAATTAAATTAAAATTATTTTTTATGTGAGTCATTTATATAACACTAGGAGTATATATGAGTCATTTTCATAATGAGGAGTATATCAGCTCTAAAAGACAAAATTGAGAGGCATATCAGACCTTTTTCCTACATTTAAATTTAGCACTTTCTTTCACAAATTTCTCATGTTGCATCAAGATCTCAGTTGTTGTTGTTGTAATATTAAGTTAGATGCATATCATGCATGTCTTCAGACCTCGAGTGTACTTGAATTTATGAATTCTTAATTTTAAAAATACAATTTACTATATTCTTAATGATCTATTTTACTATTTATAACCACAAATGTAATATTTGAGCTAAATTTACAAACCTATCGATCATAGGCAAAGCTCTAACTCTGCCCTTGGTTGTGACTATTTTTCATATCTTCCCCGAACTCAATATATAAGTTACTCATTCTATGTTTTCCTCATCAAGTGTCAAATTATTCACATGATTGGGACTAACCTATAAACTTCTACTTAGGTAATCAACATAAATAGAATAGACGAAAATCCAACCGAAAATATCTATTTATTGTTTTTTAATAAAAATGAACGGAAGATAAAAAGCCTAACCTAATTTTTTTTTAAAACTCTATTGACCCTTTTGGCTCCTTTATTAGCAGCTAACAAATGGAGTAACGTGTCTTGGCAACATATTCCAAAGAGAATCACGTGCTAAAATCCCATTATTTACTCTACTACCTATACCAAACACAGTTATACAATCATTATAATTTGATAGTTCAATGAAGATAAATTTAGGCTTCGGAGTGTCTAAAATTTTATAATAATTTTAGGGATAAAGGTCTGAAAAATACTTCAACTTTGATCGAATTTGTTGTTGCGATATTAAACTTTCATAAGGACCTATTACCTCCATAGACTATTTAATACCGTATTTTTTACCCCCTAAACTATTTAATAGTGTATTTTAAAGGTATATATGTGTCTACGTGGACACATTACTATTTATAATTTTTCATTATTTTTTATGTCCACGTGGGCAAATATATATGTTTAAAATACGGTATTAAATAGTCTAGGGAGGTAATAGGTCCTCATGAAAGTTTAGTATCGCAACAGCAAATCCGACCAAAGTTGGGGTATTTTTCAGACTCTTATCCCATAATTTTATATTGATATATAATACCCCTCCGTTTCAAAAAGAATGATCTAGTTTGACTTGGAA
Organism: Solanum acaule; assembly: GCA_036250505.1. Taxonomy (NCBI): domain Eukaryota; kingdom Viridiplantae; phylum Streptophyta; class Magnoliopsida; order Solanales; family Solanaceae; genus Solanum; species Solanum acaule. Next base: position 8,195 of record JAJOOR010022648.1, on the reverse strand, counting down.
CGGAGTTTAAGAAAAGAAAAAATATCACAAAATGATTTTCAAGAATTTGGGCTGAAAAAGGGCGACAACAAAGACATTCGGAGAGCACAAACATGTCACCGAATGTTACATAGACTTTTTAATCTTGTGGTTCTAAATTAAAGTTATGTCAAATGTACCAAAATGTCATTTAATCTTGTGGCCTTAAACATGTCACGTGGAAAGTTAAAGTTAAAGTGTTGCCAAAAAAAGAAAGGGGTCATTTTTTTTTTAACATATTAAAAAGGAAATTGAGTCATTCTTTTTTAAATAGGGGTAATAAGTAATTTTGTTTACGGTCAACAATTATAAATAGGTGCATTTATGCTTTGTTTGGATTGATTTGATTTTTCGATTTATAACTAACTAATGATAAAATTGGTATAGTAAATTAATTTTATGTGACTTCGTTAAAAATGGATTATTATGTTTTTAAAAAAAAATAAAAAGGCGATTTATATATTTAGATATTATGCATCATTATAACATGACATGCCGCATTACTGCTAGCACTAAATTGCATAATTAAAAATAATTCCTTCCTCGGCTGTTTTTACTACTTTCAAAATAAACATGAGGCAACTGCCACTCCAATTTTTTTTTCTCATCTGTAAGCATTTGATTTCTTAAAATCATGCTTTGGATTAAAGGCTAATAATAAAAAGGGGAAAGACATAAATTCTCCCTTCAATTTGTATCGAAAAGTCAGTTACACGCTTCAATTATTATGACGACTTATTACACACTTATTCTTGTTCAAAGTGTAATTAATACCACCTCAAAATTGATATGGAAATAAAATTTAAAATAAAAATAAATTAGGCGCGTTTGAGATTGAAAATAAAGTCAAAAAAGTAATTTTTTTAACCCCCTGCCCCTGTTTTCTCCTTTTTCATGTTCCTCTTCTCTTATTTTCCTTCAGAACTTTTCTTCATTTTTTTCTTTGCACAATTTTTCAATTTGTCACTTAATTTTCCTTATCACATTTCTATAAGTTTTCACTCAATTTCATCATTATACCTAGAAAAAGTAATTTTTTAATTCAAATTTTACAATGATTCTAGAAATTCGAGACTCTATTCTCCTAATCTTTCCACTTTCACCTTCAAATTTTCAGCAAAATACAAGCAAAGCTACCAACCTTAAAACCCCAAATATACTTGTAGCCTGTAGGCATGCAGATACATACACCCACTTGCCTTTTTTCTATAGTTAAAATTAATTTATTTTCATTTGTGTATTCATGTATTTATATATGCATATTCACATGCCCACTTGCCTAATTTGTTGGTTGTTCAGATTTGAAAGCACAAAGCTTACTCAAACGCCATGAATTTGAAAAACGAAGCTCATTGAAACGTCATTAGATTCATGGTTGAAGCTTTGAGCTCGCTGAAACACCTGCAATAAAAACTAAAAGTAAAAAAATTGAAAAGGGGTAAGGTAAAGGAGTTTGATTCGGTGTTCGTCAATGACTAATTTGGAGTTTTGGGTGGCTGTTTGTGGTGGCATAGGTAGTTGTTTGGTGGTTGTTCTTCGTCGGAGATGGGTTGGCTGTCGGGAAAAGAGGAGGGGATGATGTTATGGAGGTAGGTTTGTGTGGTGATAGGTTGATTGTTCTTCGCCGGAGAAGACAAAGAAAATTGTGATATAAATTCAAATGTATAATTTTTCTAGTCAGATTAGGGATAAAAGTGGGTAGGATTTAGATTGGAAGAAGATATGATTATTATAGAATTTTAATAATTTGTTAGGTATTAATTAGTGTAAAATGGAGTTAACAAAAAAAGTTAATTAATAAAGAAAAGAATATAAAAAATAATAATTTATAATGTGGAGCTGACGTGGCCGCGAGTGTAATACACCACATACTGTGAGAGTGGTGTTATGCATCTTAAGGTAGTATTAAATTCACTTTTAAATAGTAAGGGTGTGTAATAGGTCGTCATAATAGTTGAAGCGTGAAACTGATTTTTCGGTACAAGTTTGAGGAGGAATTTATGCCTTTATGTAGTTAAATCCAAATTAACCTAAAGTATATTTGGCTTTTTTTTTCAATATCAAATCAAGTCAAATTATATTATTAGTCGATTTTTTTTTATTTGACTCAATTTGCGGTTCGATATTTATTATGCCTGCCTTTCATTAAATACACATTTAGATAAGAGACATGTATCCTATTTAATTTTAAAAAATCAAAATTGTATTACATTAATAAGTATCATAATTTGATAGGAACAAGATTACTCTCCAACTTTGGTAAGAACAAGATTCCTCAAAATAAATTAAAGAATAAGTTAACAAATTGTAGAAGATATTCTTCAACTTTGGTAAGAACAAGGTTCCACACAAATTTCGATATCTATTAATATCATTAATCTCATCTTATATTTTTATATTCAAATTTGTTAACTTAACTACGGTTTTGATATGATTTTATCTTTCAAAATTAAATAAGACATATGTCTCTCATTTAGATAAATACTTGAATATCTCTGGAGAGGAAGTGTAAAGGATAAGAGCCAAATCTGAGAATTTTAAAGTTGGAAACTAAGAGTCTGTTTGAGATTCAAACAAGCCTAATTTTTACCGTAAAATTTTTATATATCTTTTAGTTATTTTTACATATAGTACTTTTTATGTAGTTTACAAATATATAAATTTCATTTAAAAAAATTGAAGATTCCACACGTAACTTAAACTGTTTGACTTTCGAAAAACGAAAAGTGTCACATAAATTGGGACAGAGAGAGTAGTTTTTAAGTAAAAAAAATAAAATAAAAAGTCAAGCTTAAATAATTTTTAAGTCAAAAAATAAAAAGTAGGAAAGTCCTACATTTGGTTTTTAATCTTTTTAAAGTCATTTTTAACCTATTGTAAGTTATTTTTAACTTTGTCAAGCACTCCCAAAAATTAAAAATGACTTAAAAATAGATTTGATCAACTTTTAAGTCAATCCAAACATGCTCTATATTATGTATAAAGGATAATTAAAATTACAACAACACTCAAGTAGTTTTTCATGTAATAATCAGCTTGTGACAAATAAAAATGAACGAAAGAGAATAATAATTTTCATGTAATAATCAGCTTACTTGAGTGCAGAATATCATTAAACAAACACAATATCACAAATCTTTGTAAATTTCAGGATGGAAGATCCAAAATTCTTTTTGTGTACTTTAGTACTCTTATATGATTTGAAGAATACTGTTTTTGGACCCTACCCCTTGGATAATATTTCTTGATTTCTTACTTAATCACCTTTGCTATCTCTCTTGTATTTTTCATAATAAACTCAATGAATTTTCTGATCAAACCAATATATATGGCCAAATCCAATTTTATGCTAAGCTCAATTTTGTCCTTCTATTACTAATATTCTTTTCAAGATCGAGCTATGGCCAAATCCAATTTTATGCTAAGCTCCATTGATGGACAATGGTCATCTCAATTTCACAAGCATTACCATTATTGATTATTCTCCTCACCAACACCAATGCATATTCATATCGAAACATGAGACTAATCTCAAAGCACGATTATATCGCCTTTATCATAAATTCCTGAATTAGTTAAATAAACCAACAACGACCATAACATATCAAATATAATTTCACAGATAGAATTTGAAGAAAGTGTTGTATGTGCAAATGTTTTATTTCTAATATAATGAGTAATAATAATTATTTTTAGTAAACATGACAAGTAAAATGAATCAAAACTCAAAAGGGAGTAAGCAAAAAGGTGGTTTCATGCCGGATACCAAGAAATTCAACCTTTTCTAATGTCAAAACTTTATTTATTTTAAAGAATTCTTTGTTTCCAATTTGTTCTCCTTTTCTCTATCCATTATCCACGTTCCTCGTCCAAAATAAATTAAAAAAATTCTCTACCTTTGTGATTATAATTTATATGTACAAACTGAACTCATTGATCCTTTTGACCTTTTATCATTTCACTCTCCCATGAAATCTAAAAAGAAAGAACGAAAATTAAAGGATCAGGCCGTCTCTCTTACAAAATCGGAAAAACAAAGATTGATATAAACAGACATTCTCATCGATTTACAAACAAAAAATTTCACCCAACAACAAGAAAGAAAGAAAAAAAATCATTAAGTTAATTTCTAATCTTAAATGATTGTATTAAAAATTGTTTATTTTTATTTATTTAATTTATCAAATAATTTTTTATTATATTAAAAAGGGAAAAAGACAAATATACCTCTGAACTTCAGATCGATGGATAAGATTGCACCACGTATCCCTATTTAATCTTCTGTTAGAGTAAAGAGCATATATACTCTAGTTATTTAGACGGCATGGGCACCAATGCCCCAAAAGTATGACGGAGGGTATCTGCATACCATTGACGATAATTCGGAGGTATATTTATTTTTTTCCCTAGCTATTAAAAATATATATAATAAAATTGCCACTATTTATTATATAATAAAATTGTCATTCTATTTATTGTTCTGTTTATTATATAATAAAATTGTCATTCTATTTAGGGAAAAATGACAAATATACCCCTGAACTATCGTAAATGGTGTTTAAATACCCTCCGTTATACTTTTAGAACTCTGATGCCCCTACCGTCTAAATTTTGGAATGTGTATATCTTTTTGGACTAACGAAGGGGCACGTGTCACGATCTTAACAACCTATCCAAAATTTATTTAATTTTTATTTTCAATTAAAAAATTGACCCGAATAATAAAAAATCCCACCCAAATACCCGTACCGAAATAAATCTAATTTTTCCTTTCTTCTCTAGTCCAAGAATCAGTTACACAAAGAACTGCAGCGACTCCATCTTCTCCGGCAAAGCTGCAGATACGAAACCATATCTAACTGCTATCGAACCTAACCTCCCTCGCTCCAGAGAAATCAGTGGGGTAGTGACCCTTAATCCACCATGAAACCTGACCACCACTCACCCATCTCTCCCTTACCGTTGCTCCCAGAGGCGGATTCAAGATTTAAAGGTCGTGGGTGTCATATTGCCTTTAAATAGACATGTTCATTAAATCGATCAAATATTTAATCTATTTTGTCATTGTAAATAGCAACTTGGGATTGTTGTTCGGTTATTCATTTTTGAGTTTATAAAGACAAAATGAATCAAAAAAATAAATAAATTATGACAACTTGGCTTAAAGAAAAAACCTTCCAACAATATCCTCTATAATTGCACTTGGTTGAATTTTCATATTTTAAATACACTTAGTAATGACATAGTTATTTATATTATTAATAGTTCATGTTCTATGTAACATACTTAAATAAAGTGGTTGAAAATTTTTCACATGCATAATTCAGTAATAGAAACGAAGTCTTATATTGATGTTTTGACTCACAATATAAAAATCTTAATAGACCAACGAAATCATGGGAGATTTCAATATAATTTTTATGTCGTCCTTTAATGCAACATGCATTTTATTTTGTAATTTAAATAATTCTCGATAAGATTTAAATTATCATAATCTAAACTACTTCTTTGTCAAATGATTTAGATTGTAGAACAAAGAATAAGAGAAACTCCGCATCAAGTTTCAAAAAATTTGGCAAAAAGAAAAGAAATTTTGGAGGAGGAGAAGATTTAAAACAAATCTTAGTCATTTGTATGACAAAATTATTTCATTAAAGGTAAAAGAAAAATTACAAATTATAGTTGTTTCTAATAATAGAAAAGTAATATTATTTTGAAATGATCTAAAAAGAAAGTGTATCATATAAATTAAATTGGAAAGAATAATATTTTATGTTTAAAATAAAAAAGTGAAAATAAGTCAATAAAATACAAATTAAGTGTTTCACAACATGTCAACATTTCGTTATATTATAAAGTAAAGCACATAATGTCATGTTGTGCTCATAGCGTAATGGTAAAGTATTTCTAATTACACCGACGTTGCGGGTTCAAATCCATGTGGTGGTGATTCTTCTTTTGCGAAAAAACATAATTCTTGTTTCCCGCGTGCTTGGGGCGGGAAACTCAACCTGCCACCAGTGGCACCACGCTTCAATTGGTTCTCTGGGTGGCAAGTTTAATATTTATAAGATCCGATACATATATGCATACATAAACAGAATTTCAACCCAGGTCACTGGGTGCCGTGGCACCCTAGGACTGCACATAGATCCGCCCCTGGTTGCTCCAACAGCTCCGGCGAACCAAATCAGCGACCTTGGAATGAATTTATAGTCGCAAAACTCAATTAACTTTTTTACATAGCTGAAAACTTTGAAAAATGAAGATTGTAGGGCTGAAAGCCAAGAAAAGTGTGACAATCCAAAAATCAACAATACATTCAACAATCACACTATAATGAGAAATATAAAATATCAGTCATAAATCAGACAAGAAAAATATGGGAGGATAGGGAACAAACATACCTCTAGCTCCTCTTTTTACAGAGTTTCAACAATGGAGGTCAAGAAGATACTCCGTAACCCATAGCTAATCTGTGGCGTGGGAATGTTCTTACATTCCAAAATGTACCACAAAAAAGGATTTATGGATAAACAAGAAGAAAAAACGACGGAAAATTGCCCTTAACATCAGAAAAAACCAAACTCAATTTCATCAAACTGAAAACCACCCAAAGTGCTGTATGGATGAGTTTCCAACTCTGTTTCTATCCTTTATTTTGTTAAAAAAAGAAGAAGTTAGTAAATCTTACTAAATGTTGTGTTGATAAGAATATCTTAAATTGGAGTATGTAATATGAAATTTAACTAAAGAACAAAAGAAAATCTCTAATGGATTCTCTGTTAGAAAGGAAAAGATTTCGGTGCGGATTTAAAATTATTCGGATGGGTTTTTTATTATTCGGGTCAATTTTTTAATTGAAAATAAAAATTAAATAAATTTTGAATAGATTATTAAAATCATGACACGTGTCCTTTCGTTAGTCCAAAGGGTATAACACGCTCTAAAAATTAGACGGTAGGGAGATTAGAGTTCTAAAAACATAACAGAGGATATTTAGATACCATTTATGATAGTTCGGAGATATATTTATCCGTTTCCCTTTCTATTTATCGTTTTTTAAGATGCGTCATGAGTTAAAATTAAAAGGAGTATAACTAAGAGGAGCCAATTATTTATTTTATTTTTAAAAAAAAACACCAACTCTTTTGGCCCTCTTGGCTCCCTCTAGGAGTTATTCAGTTAACAATGGAAGAAGTGTGTTTGGCAACATATTCCAAAGAGAATACACGTGTTAAAATTCTACTACTATTTAATACACTATTTTTTGAAACGCATATTCCAAAGCCATAGTTAATTCTAAGGGCCTGTTTGGAAGGACACCCTGATAATTGGATTTGGTGTAATTGGTGTAATTACACTGTTTTGTCCTGTTTGGAAGGACAAGTAATTACTTGGTCAGCAGGTAATTGGTGTAATTGGCAGGGGTAATTACACTCTACAATTCACAGAGGCTGTGAATTGCTGGTAATTACATGGTGTAATTACCACCTGATTACTTTTTAATTTATTTTTTTTATTTCTATTTTTATTTTTTTTACTTCTATTATTTTAAGTTCTTTTTTTTATTTATTATTATTCTAAAAATTTGTAAAAGTTTATTTTTTATTTTATATATTTCATTTTCTTCTTGTTTTCAACCTTACTTTTCGTGATTCTATGTAATTTTCTCATATTTTCTATTTCTTTATGCCATGCTTATTTTCTCATTAGCATAATTTTATTAGTATTCTAATTTTTAAATAAAAATAGAATTTATTGTTAAGTAAGGTTATAGACTTACGTTTTCTTTATTAAGAAAAAATAAAAATAAATCATATTTATTACTATGTTGAAATTTGTTATAAGAGTATTATGTTAAATTTTTTGTTTTGAATTTATAACCTATGTTATATTTTCAGTTTCATTTGTTTTAGTAATATTGAATTTACATTGCACGTCATTTTTTAATTAGACTTGATAGATTATATTTTTGTCAAACATTTAATAATTTATGACATTTTATTTATATATTATTCTTTTTATCAAACATGCATTTCACGATGTTCGTAGAAACTTCATACTTTTAGTTGTTACAATCAATTCAATTGAAATATATTAATTTGAAAAAATATAAATCAATTATTTTTTCATAATATTAGTTACAGAAAATATGTTTATTAATTAATATATTT
>JAJOOR010022647.1:0-10540 GCA_036250505.1 Solanum acaule | reverse complement strand
TCGGGGTGGGTGGGGGCTTTCTTTATTAATTAATTTTACTCAAAATTAATCATTTAAAAATTACTTTTGATACAAATGACAAATGTCATTATTTAATTTGTCACTTTACACGTCATTAGCGAGTGTCCTTGCATATTTTTTCGGATACTAAAAAAGGTGTCAAAATGACATAATGAAACCCTACATAAGGTGTCTAAAATGAACGTCGTCCAGTTAAGGTGTCTAAGTAAAACATCATGCCAATTTTAGGGGGTCACCGATGGGTTAGGCCGTGTATATTTAAAGAAAGAAGATGACATACCTAAGTTGATGACTTGATGTGTATACTTAAGAACATGACATAGAAAATGTATATTCTTGGCTTCTCATCTAATATCTGAATCCGTATATTCCAACTAAATTTAAATTACGCATTGCCGGAGATTGACATATATATAAAATGTGTTGAATGCATGAAAATATGTTAGGACAGGAAGAATATACTGTTATATGTCTCTCCTTTCTTATATGTAGTAATAATTACAGATATAAAAAACGGCTAATAATGGAGGCTACTAATTAATAATCTGTAACAACAATCACGAAATATTAATATTATTTGAAAATTATATTGTAGTCAATTAAGTAATGCTACTCAACAGTCAAATACGTTTTCCCAAATTGGATCTAAGTACAAACTGATGTGGAAATTAATTTAATTTACAATGAAGAATTGCATATGCTTATGCCAAAGTTTCTTTTGAGATATCACATTTTATTTTCAACATCTAATGAACTTTTATTATGAAAATTATTTCTCATTTTTTTTTAAAAAAAAAAATCTTAAAAAATAATAAACAATTTTCCAATTTTTTTAATCAATGATCATAACAAAATAATTGAAAAAAAAATATTTCTCAAACCTTCCTATATCATGATATGCCTCTTTTTCAAACCTTTTGGAAGATCAAGCTGATCACCAAGTTATGTAATGCAACATTTCAGTGGAAATAAGGAAATTATCACTAAAGTTCATAACCTCTTCATTCACATGATCACATAAAATTATAAATGGAACGAGGATACTTTTGCATCATTTTTAATATTGTTAAGGACGTTTTTGATTAAGTAGATGAAAAAAAGGGCAAAATAGTTTCTATAAGTGAAAGAATGATATTTGTGAGCAATTTTAAATATGTTAAGAACAATTTTGTTTTTATCCTTTTTTACAATTTTCGATTCAAATTCTATAACGAAGAACCCTTATAAATAAAGTACCTAATAGTAAGTTTTGTAAATATAAGGTTGTAAATAAATCAAATATTAACGGAGGATATGAATTGGATTATTTTATTTAGTCTAAGAATACATTTTAATTTGTTTCCAGTATCTTTCTTAAAGTTTGTCTACTGTTATCTACGTATGTTTGATAAGTTGATAAATTTTTAAATCTATCAATGAATTTCATTTAAACACTTAAATTAAATAAGCTTATTTCAATTGAATATTTGAACACATGATAAAATATTTGTACTAGAGCACGTTCATACTTTTTTTTTTGAAAGCAACGTACGTGGATGGTAACCAAGACACTGACATAATAATAATAATAATAATAATAATAATAATAATAATAATAATAATAATAATAATAGTATAGCCACGTCATGAGAAAACTTAAGGGCCCGTTTGGACAAAAAAGGATGGTCCCAATCGAAAGCACCTCCTTTGCCCTACATTTTCTCAGCCCCCCATTTACGATTTATGGCATGTGCTTAAAACTTTTTTTTTACAGGAGATATTCATCTTTATGAGATCTGAAAAAAATAATTTTTTCGATTGTAAATTAGCCAAGAGATTTTATAGCTTGTTTGGTCAATTTTTTGGAAGATTAAAAAGTATTTTTTTTAATAAAAAAACATGATGTGTTTAACTACGTTTTTGAAAGAAAATAAATATTTTTGAAAAATAGTGTAGAGATTATTTTTCAAAAGAAAAAAAAATACTCTCTTCATTTTAAAATATGTTTTAGCTTGAAACACCTCTTAAAAAAAATTACACACTTCTAGAAAATAAGAAGTGTTTTACTATCTACTCTTCAATGGTGTAAAACTCTATTTATTGAACCAAGGTTAATTTTGGTCGAAAAAAACATTACTGCTTCTTGATTATGTAAAATTTCATTTATTTTCAAATATAAAAATATGATGAAAATAATACTTATTTTGAAATGAATAGAACAACTTTTCCTAAAAGCAAAATACACTTAGAAACACACATTTAAATTTTTTGATTAAATGCTAATTGCTACACAAAAGTATTTTTTTTAAATAATTTATTAGTCTAACAGAAACTGTTTCTCATCAAAAACACTTTTCAATTAATGCAGTTACAACAAGGTAATTAAAGATATTCTCTCTGTTTAACAATACTTGTTCACTACTGATTTTGGCACATTTAAAAAAAAAATTATAAATAAAAGAATAATTTTACTATATTATTCTTTAAATTTCATAAAGTGAACAAGTATTGTTGATATTCAAATAACAGTGTCCAACTATTATTGGACAAAGAGAATAATAAACATGTGAGTTTTCTTATTTATTTATTGAACAGTATACAAATCAATATATTTGCATAGAAAAATGTGGACCGACCAAATTAAAGATTATGATATCTACATCTTAGGAGTTGGGATCCTTCTAAACTTGACACATTTTATTCCATGCACACTTGAACCAACTCCAAAACCAAATTATAATTGAATTTCTTACACATGACCAAAAAATGTGAATGACCTAACTTCTCAGACATAACAAAACAACAATAATATATTTAGTGAAATTTTACAAGTAAAATACGTAGAAAGTAAAATATACGTAGATCTTACCACTATCTCGTAAAGATAGAGAGATTGTTTCCAAAAGACAGTCAACTCAAATGCTTCTCAGTCATAATAGAAAAGTTCCATATTACAACATTCGTCAACAATTTTTTTTCTTTTTAAAAAGAGAAAGAGAAGATTTATAGTTTCTTGCAATTGTGCATTTAGCATATAAGCTCAGGGGGGAGCATCAGGCTGTCGTTCTGGCAAAGAAGCTTGGAATTCTGGTAATGCTTCACAAGAATCATATATCTTCCTTAAGGTTGGAAACTCAGACTGCACATACAAAATAATGTCAACATCAAAATGTGTTCAACCATAACATATTTTATTTAAGTTTTGTTTTGCTAGTGAGGCAACATAAGGGGGGGGGGGGTGAGTGGGGTTGGGTAAAAGACAGTAGAAGATGCACGTTAGGTTCACAAATATTAAATGAGTGTGACAGTATATATATTCCAGGAAAGAAAACAGGACACATGTTTCAGTTTTTCACTAGTGTGATGTAAAATGTTAGCCACAGAAAAACATAGAGACAAAGGCTATTTATTTATTTTTCATATATGATTGTATACTATGATAGGGATGTTGATGGTGCGAGTGCGGTTTGAGTTCTATCTTAATTCGCAAATATACAACCAATGTACAGTAGTTTTGATGCGATTATTATCAGAAATTTTCAAATTTGCTATACTTCCTCCCTAATTATGAAACATACCAGGATTTTACTTAATTACAAAATGTAGCAGTATTTTAATTTTTAAAGTTGAGGAAGACACTATGTTCACACAATGTACTATAAAACCCCAAACTATCATTAGACTTATAATTTTTTAAACCTACTGCAATTTCGAATAAATAAAGGGCATTATTTGCTATGTTGTGTAATTTTTCCTAACATGAAATGATAATGAAATCTTGTCTTAATTAAGTAAACTATTATAGTAACATTGTTTTTTTACAGTAAAGATTCGATGAAAATGATCACGTAAATGTTATGTGTATGCCATGATAATGGCATTCAGTTATCTTATTGCCAATTAGCCATCCCTAATACTATAGCTTATTTTTGGTGGGGGCGGTGAGATTCAGAGCCAAGCTCATATCAACTAAGTTCACTAACAAGCTCAAGCTTGGTTTCTTAGACAAATAAGACGTGCCAAGCTTGAGCTCGAACTTGAGCTTGTCTATTTAAGTACTAGTCCAGAGCTTGATTCAAGTTGGCTCGTTTTGTAGTTAAGGACAATGAAGTTTGTATCACCAATGCAGAGAGACTTAAAGGATCTGAGAAGAGTTTAAAGTAGTTATCATGTTGCAGCCAAAAAAATGACCCAATTACATTTAGTAGCCACATGAACTTACCATGTCAATGTTAAACCTTTTAGTAGCTACTGCAATTTGAGGTGCCAAAAACACGTCAGCCTGCAATGTTTACCGTGTTATATCAGCTGAGATCAGTTAGGAATTACATCGTCAAGATTATTAGTATCATTTAAATGTTGACATGATATTATCTCCACTACTTTCGAAGCTCAAGGAATTCAGGTGCACAATAAAACAATGCTATCAAGAAAGCATACAAGTGCTAGACAAAATACCATATATACTTCATCTCCTGTAGCATACTTTCCAGCACAACCCGTCAGCAATTTTTCAAGAGCTGCTCCAAAACAAAAGAAATTTCTTCAGAACCAATTAAACAAGAGGTTCAAGAACAATACTGATCAAGGAAACAAAATTCACTATATGGTAACAGAAGGAGTCCTAGTTGAATCTTAGAATCTATAGAAACAAGAGGATACATCATGATCTATAGACAAACAGTGTCATCTTGTCTAATTTGAACACCAGACGCATAAGCAAACAAAACGAGGATATTGAACGTTGTCAGGCTAAAAAAGACCATACAGAACTAATTTTACTCTTTTGACTCATGAAAATCAAATTGACCACCAATTAAGGCGAATATGACCTCTATCCAGATATAAGTGATACCTTTATGACAATTAATCCAATAAATGTTCAATTGGATTTTCAAAAAGTTTGAACATGTACAACTAACCATATGCAAAGTTGTAGGGAATCAAGTTTCACAAACTCAATTGATAACATAGAAGATCGAAATCCCACTCATTTGATGATTTCCCTATTATACAAGTTATTTTTACAAACCCAAAACTAGTCCGCTACATAGAAAATATCTAAGCCAAACTAACTCCTTGATAACCAATCCAGTGAAACTATGTCAAATAAATTAGAAAAAGAGACTCCATGATGATGAACATTCTTTTTTTGACGAGTACAACATGAGCATTCTTATGTACCAAAACAACTCAAAGCTCAAGCATCAAATTAACTTGAAAGCTTTATTGGTGACTTTTCTTTTCTCACGTGGACTAAATGAGTATGGTAAATAGAACATGCATAAAACTTATCCCACAGGAGAACATTTCCTGCAATGGATACACGTAAGCATAGCCTGCTTGGCTTTACATAATTTCCCATTTTTATCTTCTTTTCTTAAAAAGCAATGATAGTTTTAATTTTTAAAACCTAGGCAAGGAAGAGATTATTCCATTAAATCCTTGATAAAACCTCAAATACAAAAATGCCTTTGAGGAATGGAGGGAGGAATGATATAATTCCCTAAAGCTACAGTGAAGTAGCAGAAAATTGTTTGGAGATGGTTAGGAAAAAAACAAAGAACAAACTTAGGAGTAAACGGGAAAATTCTAAAGAAACTTACCTCCAAAACCTTTTTGTATATGAAATTTTGCCCATAATTGTTTCTCTTCGGGACCAACCCTTTCCTCCATGTACCTCTGAAAATTGAACGGCAACTATTATAGCACTGACAAAACAACATCCTCGACAAGACAGAGCATAAAAAGGAACTGCTGGAGCAAGAGAAATACCAGCACTGATAACATATGAAGTGGCTGCATATTGGAGCTGACAATACTTGCTGCCTGCAGAGAAAGACAAGGGGTGCACAGTTTTTATCCTAGTTGCAACCAACCTTGCTCCTTAGAACATATTTTATGAAAAAAGTCAATGTTCATCAACCTTAAATTTGGAGATAATATATATCACCATTCTTCGAGATATCTTGCCCTTATGGACTCAAGATAATGAGCATACACATGCAACACAATTCAAAATGCCCTTTAAGGACTTCTTTTTCTGATTAATTCATAATGCCCTTCAAGGACTTCCTAAGTGAAAGGATCCATAGGCACTTGGATCTAACCTGAAGATTGAGAGCTCTTAATTGAGGTTCAACTGGCAACAGGGGTCTCTGATGATACTTCTCTTCCAAATACTACCCAAACAGCAAAGAGATTGGCACACAACTGAATCATTCATGATGGTGTCAGGATTAGGAATCAAAGAAGATCATATAAGCTTAAGAGATCCTACCAGTAAAATTGCATAGGAGTCCGAAATTACCACATCACCATCAACCAAAACAGGAACATAATGAAGAGGATTTAATTTATCAAACTCTGCAAATATGCATATGACATTAGTCAGAATTAATGGTGCTACAAAAATCTATGCATATACCACCAATATTCATTCTGGAAGCATTGCTCAAGTTCAGAAACTATGCTAGCTAACCACTGAACACTGATTACTATGGAAGATTGTGTTTATGCTCGTGTTAGGTAAAAAGTAAATGGATCCAGAACTTTATCACAGTTCTCATAACTGGATTGCAGAAGCCGGCTGCCGGTATCACAAAGTTATACAATCTGAAGTTGAAACTGGCTTTCCCTAACTCAATCAAGAGAATATCCTTATATCATCAAGTAGACCTATCTATGCTTCATCTCCTTTAAATTTTTCTGGATAAATTTGTATGCTTTGACGCTTTCTCCTATCCAAACAGGGCAAGAGCTTGCATGTATACCAATGCTTAATCAAACTGAGGCTACCTACATGATATTATGGATATCCCATAGTAAGACTTCCTATTATGTATACACCTTTAATCCTTTTTTGACTTAAAAAAGGTCTTGTATTACAAGAAGAATTAGGCACCAATAACCAGAGAGCTAAGTGTACTTAAAAGGCTACTGGCTCAGCATCATTACCAAAGAAAGTGAACGATTAAATGTGCATTTATTTCTGTCGAGAAGGGTGATCTTAATCACATCACAGAAAAGGTCAATTGGACAATTTTATGCTGTCTTAGAGGGGAGGGTAGTTTGAGCTACAAAAACTAGAAATCAGAACCCGAAACAGCTGCTATTTTAAGATGATTTGGAGGATATGCTGTGTGAACGATATCCTATGGATAAAAATGGGGAAGATGAGATCTTATTGGTAACAGTTAATAAGAAACTTCAGAAAAATACTGTAATCTCATGAATGTTCCTGGGATTGTTGAACCCACTGATAGTGAGTCTTTTTTTTTTCCTGATCAGTCACACTGAATATGAGACTGCAGTTCAAGTTTCCACTTGACAACTTGATGGAAGAGCCACTTCTTTCTGGTTTGATCTCTCATTGCCTATTGACGTAATAACATAAAGCAGTCACCTCAGGCCTAAGTTACAGATATGCATAGGCTTTTTTACTATATCACTGGCTAATGAGATTACTGCCAGGTGAAGTTGGAAATGTCACAAGGAAAATGAGTGATTTCAGGGATGGACCTGAATTTTTTAACCTAAAGCTGAACACTTGTATGAAGTTAAGTCTGTTTCTCTTAAACCTTGTCAGTATTCAAAGTTCAGATATTCGGTAGCCTGCCACGGGGAGCTCTCTGTTGTAAGCAGATTAAAGAAAGAAAGGGGCAATTCACAGCTAAACATATGCGTGTTATACTGGAGCATTTGGTATACAGCAATTAACAAGAAGTTTAAGGTATACTTTTTCAGCTTATTGGTTCTGAACCGTACATAAGCTAATGTTATGAGTTCTCAAAAACAATCCAACAACTTATTCTTACTCTTCACGAAAATAGTTTCTAGTTCTGCCCAGTCCCCATCACTATAGTAATCATGAAGTATAAGCTACTAGTGTTATAAGTTCCAAAAATAGCCAAAGGGCTTATTCATTCTCTTTACTGAAATGACTGCTATTTCTGTTTATCACAACAATAATCAAGAGCTATAGGATTTTTGTTATAAGTAATCATGACTCATGAGCTATAAGCAAAAGCTTCACTTAAAGGGCTTATACAGACTATGAAAAGCCCTGAAGTTGAACCATCAATAGCATCTAGTAATGTTCGTATTCTAACAAATATGGCAGCAACTACTGTCTCTATGTCTAATTAAGCAGATAGGAGCTAGATTAGCCAATCTTCAGACTGTCTGACACACCATTATTTCTATTCAAAAATCTGCAAAGACATCTTGCGCACACCACAAGGAATAGCTTTTTTGGCTGGAGTTATCCACTACTTGTAGTAATTTCTATGGGAATTAGTTATCTGCATCTTCTTTTATCTACACAATATTGCCCTCAAGAAAAGCCTTTGGTACTTCTGAATTCCATACAGGTGAAAAGATCAAACATAATACCTGAAGTGAGCTGTTCTCCTTTGCCAAGGTTGACTGCTCTATATTCATAAGAAAGACCTGTGAATCCCAGAAACCAAAACACAAAGTTAACAATCAACAAATTATTCAGTTGAAGGCCCCAACCCCAATCCATCCCCCACCTCCCCCCCAAAAAAAAAAAAGAAAAAAAAAAGGGTACTGAACAAAAATTCAATTTTGGGATTGACCAAGAGTAGACCTTTGAGATTTAAGGCGAAGCGAACTCTCCAAGAACATGAACTTTGCCAGAAAGAATACAATACAATCTTCGAAACCCATGTTGAATCAGTTGCCTTCTTCTGCCAAAATGCATTGAAATTGAAATTTATTACATAAAAATGTAAGCTTTCAATTTCTCGTTCAGCTCAAAATTAGCTCCTTTCAACTTTGTGTTTTTTGGTGGGTGTGCGTGAAAACAGAGACAGAGAGAAAACCTACCTTTGAGTTATCGGATTCCATGGATGAAGCTGAAATGGGAACAGCAAATGAAGCATCAACAATGGAGTTGGTAGTTGGAGTTCCAGTGTCAGAAAAATGTCTACCAAACCACCTTTGAAAATTGTCAGCTTTGACTAGTTTAATATAGGATCTGCTTTTTTGCAACAACATTGGTGGATTTATCTTCATTTCTACTCACTTTATAAAAAAAAAATACTGTTTCTGCTCTCTGCTGTACATCTGAATCTGAATTCGTACAGGAGAAGGACATATATATCAAAAAGATAAATTGCGTTAAATTATTTGATAAAAAAGAACTTGGGAGGCAGATCATTAGTTTTTAACAGAGAATGGTTAATTTTAGGGTTGGGACAAAAACAATATCTATTTTACATATTAAGGACTATTTTTATTAAGTCATATATATTAAGGATCAAAATAATATTATTTACCTACTTAATACATATATTAAATTTAAGTAATAATTTTCTTGCACTATAAAATTGTAGTCTAATTGTGTTTCTTATTTATTTTCACAATTTTAATTATTATTTTATGCTTTATCATAATTCTTTTTGTTGTTGTTAATTTATTATAGGTAATTGTATTATATTATTATGTTCATATATAATGTAATTTGTTTTTTCTTTACCTTATTATTTAGAGCATGTTTTCATATAACAATACCAACATAAGTTTGCTACCTAATTATTACTATGATGTCGAATTATCATTTCTTAAAGTATATTTTGTATAAAAATGGTCCGTAATGATAATTATTAATGTGATAGTGAATTATCATATTTCTCTTTAAATATACATTATATATCTTAAAAGATTAATTTTGTTTTATAAATTGTACTTCATATATAATATACACACGATAATTTATATGCTCCCTTTATTATTAATTAACGCGGAGCAAATACACTAAACTACTGCTCTAATAAAAGGTTAAGCGCGCTAAGTAAAGCAAGAAACAAACTCCCGCGCAAACTCACACTTATAAATAGCTTAGGGTTTGAGGGGAAACAAAGATCACCGCTTCGCTTCGCCTAGGGTTCACCAACCGCGAAGCTAAAACAATGGCATTTTGGGGTAAAATTTTGTCAACTGTTTTCTAAAGTTTTTTTGATCGATCATCACTAGATCGTTTACTTTTTTTTGGTTTTATAGGTATTGAAGTGAAAGCAGGTAAGCCAGTTACTCATTCGTCCAATAATGAGAGAGGAAGGCTACGAATTTCTCAGGTGATTTATAGATGAATGAGATCTTCTTCAATTCCCAATATTTTAGATCAATTAGTGATTGGTGTGTAAATGTCAATCATGTTTAAGCACTGTGAATTTGAAATCCATGTTGTATAGGGTTTAAAGTTGAAACTACTATAATCTCAAGTTTATGTACCCTCTATCCAGATTCATATGAAAATGTTTCCTTTTTGGGACTTCAAATTGTTTGGCATCAAGGCCGATGATGATAGGAATGCACTTAATGCAAGCTGATCCTGGGAATATGGAGATACAACAAGAGGAGAGTTTGAAATATCAAACCTACAGGAAGTCTTCTTATCTGGCTGAAGTATAGCTACTACGAAAGAGTAAAGTAACTTGGTTAAAATTAGGAGATGACAATACCAAGTACTTTCATTTTGTGATCAAACATAGAAAACTCCCATCTTTCTACAATA
>JAJOOR010022646.1:0-20701 GCA_036250505.1 Solanum acaule | reverse complement strand
AACCGATTGTAATTGAGAGAACAAGTGAGCAAGATTCTAACTTTTAGTTGTTATCAATGAGAGAAATTAACTAGGGTTTATGTGTTCCCCATAAGCTCATAACGTGTTAATCCTAGTAGTAGTAATCCTTTTCTAGTGTATCACATGCAAAGTGGTAAGTTATGTATCTCTAAGTCCTTGGTCCGGCAAATAGAGAATTTCACCCCGCACCTTGGTCCGGCAAATAGAGAATTTCACCCTGCACATTGGTCCGACTACGTGTGTATAATTTACTAACCCTTACTTTTACCTCATATTAGACATCACATCAATGTATGGCTTAGTTTTCACCCTCGCACCAATTGACACTAGACTATTAGATAGTATCACACTAAATCTATGTTGATAATTCTTTTCTTATTAACTACCTACTTGGTCCGGCAAGTAGTAACAAGGCGAGTTCTAACGTTGTGCACCATTAAAAAGATTTTTAAACGAAAAAATTATCAATGCTATTCAAGAATTACTTAGTTACTATTCATACATTGTTAATCGCTCATGGTTTCCACAACCCTAGTTGTGGATTTAGTTACCCATAGTATCAAGAACACAATTCATATTTTTAGAAGAAGAATTCATGAACTTACGTAATGAGAAGAAGGAATCCAAAAACCCAACTTGAATTTCAAAGTTAAAATCTTCAAAATGAACTTAGGAAATCAAGAATTGCTAGAATTGCAATTAATCTCCAAAGCCAAAAACTAGAACTAAAATAATAATGTCTAACCCCCAAAAATGAGGTTTACCTCCCCTATTTATAGAAAAACATGTCCTAACTAAAAAGGAAACGAAATAAGGAAATAAAGTTTATGGATGCGGTTTCGATCTACAACACTGACCTACGGTCCGTAGGTCCCTTCCGTGGTTTGGGACTTAGGCATTTCTCCAAAGCTCAAAATCTTCAACTCTCAATAACAATTGACGGATTAGCAGGACGGACCGTGACCGAGTCACAGTCCGTGGATCCTCCTCCGTAGCTCCATACTTAAACTTTCGAAATCAGTTACTAGAACCCCCTTCTCTGAATCAATTGACGGAGCTGCAGGACGGCCCGTAGGTCGACCTACGGTCCGTCATTCGTAACCGTGGTTCCACACTTGGTCAAGAATTCCCTCATTTTCCTTCAAGTCATGCCTGTCCATCTATGCCTACCACCTACAGAATGTGACTGGACCTACGGTCCGTAGGTCACATCTGTAGATTCACTTTTCTGCAAAATTCCTCAATTGTGTCTCTCCACTTCCACATTCAAACTTATTTCCTGCAAACAGGATAAAAACACATTAATACCAATACAAAATGGCTCTAGACATACACAACTCTTAAGTGAAATGTATTAAAAATGTCGTAAATTCACGATATATCAACACCCTTAACTTAAATATGTTGTTTGTCCTCAAGCGACGCACTAAGACTCTAAACGACACTTGTATAGAAGCAAACATTCAAGCACAAGAAATCACATGGCTTTCTATCCCGACTCCCTTTTTTAGTGCAAATCTTTTCTCTTAGACTCAACAAGCTAGCTCATGCGGATCAACATATGACAAAGATAGACCAATAGACACACAACATACATTGTTTCACTAACACCAAGGTACCAACTCTCCGACAATGTAACTAGTGCCCTTACTTCAAACGAAATCCCTTTTTTCACATAATGAATATGATTATGAGTACAAGGATTCATTCAACACTCATGCTCAGAAGTAACTTCAAGTACTGTAAGTGCTCAATACCATAGGCTTACCCTTATTTTCACTGCCTAGACTCTCCAAACTAGTTGTTGGGATCACTATAGGACTTTCTTAGCTTGTGACGTAGGCTCAGGGTCAGTTGTGGTACATTTGGGTACTTTTTAGTGACTTTCTTCCCTCATTGACATTACATTGGCTATTTACCTCTTTCTTGACCTATTTTTGGCATCATTTCATTTCACTTTCTTTCCCTTACTCTTTGCAACATGGATGTGGCTTTTGATTTTATGACTCTTATTTCGCACTTTTTCTTTTTTCTTTCACTTTATTTTTCTTTTGTTTCTTTCAACACTTTTCTTTTTGCTTCTTTTTGCACAAAGTCACATCCTCTTTCTTTTTCTCTTTTCATACCCTTTTTTTTCATTTGGTTTCCTCTTTCATAGCCACCCTCAACTTATGCATTTTGCATTAGTTGAGGTGCACAATGTCCGATGTCGGACCAGGACCAAGATCAAGGTCACTTTTGACTTAGCCACCCTCAACTTAGGCTTTTGGCCTAAGTCAAGGTGCACATGTCCAAGGAGGGACCGGGGCCAAGACAGTATTTTAAGGGAAGGTGAGTTAGGTGAATCAAAAGAAATGGTCAATTTTAGGCTCAAGTATTTGGATCAAAAGGGAATAATGCTACCATTTGGTTAGATACTTTTAGGCATAAGTGGACTCATTTGAACAATGGCCTATGATCACTTCCTAACTTCTAGCCTAGATTATCCTAGCAGGACCAACCGGGAAAGTTCTAGATTGGCACAAAACTGTCTGAACATCCAACTATCCTCACACACTCTTGGCACCTTGTTTCATTATTAGATTATCATATTAACCAGTTCAAGTTTTAGCTTAAGTCATGAGATCAAATTGGTTCTTTATCATGTCATACTCAGAGCCAACACATTCAACTCATTCTAGCCTACAGATTTTAGCACATATCACAAAATTTGGATGGGTATCATTTTTCATTCTTGATTATGCCATCATGTTTCATTCTTTCTCATGCTTCTACACATACAATCCTAACACATGTCGGTTCAACAGAAATAAAATAGTCTCTTAAGGGAAAAGAACACAGGCAAGAAAACCCCAAAAGAGGATTATGAGTTAGGTTACTCAGACTTCACCCTATCACTCACAATCCATTTACCCCACCGCCAACAAAATAGAGTGCAATTGTCCCCAATGCACAAAAAGTGACGAGTAAAGGATCGGGTGAAGCAAACTTATGGCGCATAGCGCCGAAGACCTATCAACAAGCGGGTGGGTCCGGTTTCCCGGAGCACGCTGGATCATCACAGGGAACGCCATCAGTGGCGTTCCCATCTATCATCGGAGCACCATCAGTAGTGCTCACATCATCTCTCACAGCAGCTACAGTCTCAGTGGTGGGCATAGAACTCGAGGCACCAATATTACCCTCACGAACCCTCTGTTGGCGCAATGCCTCATCCACAATGAAGGCTTTCCTAGCCTACTCGGTCTACTGGCGCTCCCTATTTTTTGCTCGTGCATCCTCAGTAGCTTCAAGAGTGCAACTAGAGCGGGGCCTCTTCCATCAAGCACGGGTGGACTCGAGTTATGGTATGTCCCCTCCGAATAAGGCATCTAGCACCCTATCATCATCCGGTACAATATGAGTGGACTCTGGCTCATTTGTAGGTGGAGCAAGGATGGCATCAAGATCGGTCCGGAGACTATCCAACTCCTTCCGGAAGGAAGAGACATCAGTGGTAAAGGATGGTCACTCAAGGACTCGCAACTCGAAGGCATCCAGGCGCTTATTAATAGCTTGGACCTTCAGGTCCATCATATGCTTCATCTGTCGCTCCATCCTAGCCTCGGACTCTAAGATAGACCGTTGCATTCATGGCTTCACATGCTGAAGCAGTGTGGGCCATCTGTGCCTCCAATTTTTGAACATGAGCAATGGGCACGACAATGGATCCTGACGAAGGGGTGGCTCTGGATGAGCTATGGGTCCGACTGGCGGCCTGAGATGGGGAGGCCGGGGAATCATCAGTAGTGGCTGGAGGGGTGGGGTATGTACCCTGCATTTGCTCCACATCAGCTACCAAATCCATGCCCAATGGCGGTACCTCAACTTGGGGCTCTCATCTCAGTGCAACTATGTTGGCCTCATCCCTAATCAGGCCGATGTCTAGAGTTTTGCTTGCATGCACCAGCTTGTCACAGTGCCAAAGTGGTACCCCAGCATCCCTGCACAGCTGAAAAATGAGGCATGGAAAGGGTAAAGTGGTGGTAGCCCGAAAAGCTCGCTCATGGATCTCCGCAATCAGAATGCAGGCAAAGTCTATCTCAAACCCAGCTACCAAAGCAGAAACCATCACAGCACGGTCCCATGTAAGTTCATTGTCTGCCTGAGTAAGGGACACCCGGTTCCACACTAATAGCCACAAGAACTTGTCCACAAAATTTAGAGTGGCCTTCTTGATCCATAAGGTCGGGGTGTTGAACCACTCGGCTCGCTCTCGGTCAGTAGCAATGTAACTCGCCAACCAGTGTAATACGGTCTCCCTTTTCCTACACTCCGTTGGAACTCCCCGCTCTGCACGATGTCCCATTTGTAGTCAAACTCGGCCGTGTTAAGTGCCCAAGTGCGGGCTGGACCGTAGAGAAACTGGTGGATGGTAGTCTCAGATATATCCACAGAAAACCCATTCACTAGTGTAGCCGTGAGTGGTGCTTGGGTTGCGGGCTTGGCCTTTTTGTGAATAGAGAATCAGAGGGTGGCTGCATAAGAAGCATAGAACTCCCTCACGATCTACTCGCTATATTCCCCTAGGTTCTGGGCCATCCACTCATACTTATGTTGTTGGAAGAGCCAGTGGATGTCGGGCATGGTATGTAGGCTGCCTATGAGTACCCTTCGCTCATTTGTAACCATTCGAGCCATTTTCTCTTTGTCTGTGATCATCTGGGCATCCCTATATATCTGTCACTGGCCCTCAACACACCATCTATTAGGCTCCTTAGCAACCGGAGCAGGGTCGGTGTTTGGTGGCATTGGAATGTCACCCGCGATGTCTGCCTCAGAAGAGAAGGCATTAGCGCCAACCAAACTGGAACCATGGGTAGAGCCAGAGCCTGAACCTGAAGAAGAAACGGACTTAGAACCAGTCGAGGAACCGATCAGTGTATCCTCCTCATCAGACTGGGAGGCAGTGACTACGTCAGTAACCCCCTACCGGGCTGATTCTGTGTGGTGCGTGGTGCTAGATGGGATGTCCTTCCAGTTGGAGGGACATATGCGGGGTCATTCTCCGCATCAGTATCTTCGTCAATTAGCCGACGGGTTGGTGCCACTGATTTGGACCTTCCCCTTGCGGCGACGGTCAAAGCTTTCTTCGGAGCCATGGTACTTGTGGAGGATGAATTAGTACTAATATAACCCCATAACACACTAAAAAAAATTAAAACCAAGAATGAACCAAAACAAAAACTAAATTTTTTTTGGATAGTGGCTGAAATGCTGACCCACGGTGGGTTCCTACGGTCTGTGGATGGATCCATAGTCTGTAGGTCCCCCTCCGTTGATCATAGTACCCAAAAGAGGGGTCTCTGATGTGAACCACGGATGTGCAAAATGATTCGTAATTCAAACTACAGACCAAAGTCCACCTCCGAGGTTCCACACTTAGCATTTATTAGTTGTGTGCAGACCCACGGACCCGACCTACGGTCCATAAGTTGCCCTACTGTCCGCGGACGGGGTCTCTTGGGTCGAGACAGTGCCATCTATTGGATAATTTCACATTCAAAAACAAATTTCATTCATCAATTTAGTTAATCCTAGGTTTATTCATGCATTTCAACATAAAACAAGATAGTTCATCATCCTTAGGGTTTCGATTATAAGCATTTTTAACTCATTCTTTAACCGACACGTGAAACCCTAAGTCAGAACAAACATTTTAGACCATTTAACAAGCTTTGTGTAACCTATAACATTGACACACATTCACATTCTATCGTCCCAAGGGTGATTCCAACATACAATCATGAAGAGTACACAAAATATCACACCCAAGGTCAAGATCCACTTCATGACTTTCAAAAACAACAATGAATCATAATTTAGAGTTAAAGGGAAGTCGGTTACCGTTCAAGCAAAAGAAGTGGGTGATTGTGTGATGCTCTTAGACTCCAACAACTTCTTACCAGCCTTAGACACCTAACCCGGACACTGGAAACTCTGGAAAATGGGGAATGAGGGAATTTGAGATAGAGGAAAGTGATTTGGGAATTTGAGGAAATGTAAGGGGAGTGATTTGTGAGATGTGGGGGTAATATGGAGGGATTTTAGAAGATGAGGAGTTGAATAACGGTTGGAAGGGAGTTTGGGTAATGGGGGTGTATTTAAAAATGAAGGGTTTTATTTAAATAGATGTCCGAGTCGGGTTAGGTTAAACTAGGGTTTGGACCCACGAGACCCCGTCTATGGTCCGTGGGTCGACCTACGGACCGTAGATCGGGTCCGTAGGTCACTTTAACACTTAGACAAATTAGAGATCTTAATTGGGATCTACGGACACCATTGACGGTCCGTGGATGAATCCACGGACCGTCGATGGGGTCTGTAGACCTCCGAACAACCCTTTTTTCTTTAGATTTTGCCTTTCACTCCTGCACATGTAGCAATCATTAGGCCTTTATTTTTACATTTACTGGACACTTTTTAGACACAGACCCTATGATATATCTAGCCAACACTAAAACAAAAATAAAATACCAATCTAAAAATTACAGAAAGTCACTAAATAAAGAAAACTCCTAAATCGAAAAGAAAAACCTATAGTTGGCTAGATTGTACATCTTGGGTTGCCTCCCAAGCAGCGCTTGATTTAACGTCACGGCACGACGCAGGCCTCTTGATTACTCAGACTTCATCAAGATAGTAGGCCTCAACCACCTCTTGCACATTCTCCTATTTGCCCATGTAGGCCTTGATCCTTTGCCTTGAACCTTGAACCTTGTTCCCTCATTATTTTCAAGCTCGACCACTCCATGTGGGAACACTTGCGTGACTATGAATGGCCTGGTCCACTTGGACTTGAGCTTGTCAGGAAACAAGCGCAACCTAGAGTTGAATAAAAGCACCAGATCACCTACAACAAATTCTCGCTTTTCAATCCTTTGATCATGATACTTTTTTATCTTCTCCTTGTACAAGGCTGAACTTTCATAAGCTCTTGAGCGAAACTCATCAAGTGCATTCATGTCACTTACTCTCTGATTTGATGCGGCGCTCCAATCCAAATTCAACTTCTTTAGCGCCCACATAGCCTTATGCTCTAGCTCTACCGGCAAATGGCAAGACTTCCTATATACAAGTTGGTAGGGGGACAGATCTATGGGAGTCTTGGATGCGGTGTGATAGGCCCATAGAGCATCATCAAGCTTCCATGACCAATCGGTTATATTCGCATTCATAGTCTTGGCCAGAATCTGCTTGATCTCTCTATTGGACACTTCAACTTGCCCACTAGATTGCGGATGGTAAGGAGTGGCTACATTGTGGTGGGCGCCATATTTCTCAAGTAGCTCCTTGAACAACTTATTACAGAAATGGGAACCTTCATCGCTGATAATCGCCCTAGGTGTACCAAATCTGGAGAAGATGTTCTTTTTCAGGAATGCAGTGACACTTTTACCTTCATTGTTAGAAAGCGCAATTGCTTCCACCCACTTCGACACATAATCAACCGCAACAAGAATATATTTCATCCCATGTGAACTCATAAATGGACCCATAAAATCAATGCCCCATACATCAAATAACTCTATCACCAATATCGGATTCATAGGAAGCTCTTGCCTCTTTGAAATTCCTCCCTCTCGTTGGCAACAGTCACAAGATTTGGCGAAATCATGAGCATCTTGGTGGATGGTAGGCCAATAATACCCACACTGCAAAATTTTATGCGCAGTTCGAATACCACTTGATGCCCACCAACAGGCGATGAGTGACACGCCTCTAGTATACCCCACATCTCAACCTCAGGCACACAACAACGAATAATCACATCAGCACTACTACATTACAAATAAGGCTCATCCCGAAAAAACTTCTTCACATCATGCATAAACTTTTTCCTTTGGTGAAACGACAAATCCGATGGCACCAGATCACTTGCCAAGTAGTTAGCAAAGTCTGTGAACCAAGGAATTAGATCATGAGAAGCAGCCAATACATGTTCATCTAGAAAAGCATCATTAATTTCCGCCCTATCACCTAGCTTGAGCATAGCTTCTTCCTCCAATCTGGACAAGTGATCAGCAACCTGATTTTCTGTCCCCTTTCTATCTTTCACCATAAAGTCAAACTCTTGCAGCAACAACACCCATCTAATCAACCTCGGTTTTGCATCCTTCTTAGCCATCAAATACCTCAATGCAGAATGGTCAATATGAACTATGACCTTAGTACCAAGCAAGTAGGATCGAAATTTCTCGAATGCAAAAACCACCGCAAGAAGCTCCTCTTCAGTCACTGTATAGTTCTTTTGAGCCACATTTAGAGATTTACTGGCATAGTAAATAAGATGAAGAATCCTCTCTCGCCTCTGTCCCAATACCACACCAAGCGCCACTCCACTCGCATCACACATTACCTCAAACGGTTGCCCCTAATCCGGTGAAATAAGGATAGGTGCGGAAACTAGCTTTTCCTTCAACTCTCCAAATGCTCTCAAACAAGCTTCATCAAAATCAAAACTACACTCCTTTTCGAGCAATTTGCACAATGGATAATTTTGGAGAAATCCTTGATGAACCTCCTATAGAAACCTACATGCCCAAGAAAACTTCTAACCCCTTTAACAGAGATAGGTGGTGGAAGTTTTTCTATTACCTCTACTTTCACTCTATCAACCTTAATACCCTTCTCAGAAATCCGATGACCCAGAACTATCCCATCTTTCACCATAAAATGGCATTTTTCCCAATTGAGCAGAAGATTGCATTCTTCACACCGTTTAAGTACTTCGGCCAGATGTTCTAAACAACGATCAAAAGAGTCACCTACCACAGAAAAATCATCCATAAATACCTCAATAGTGTCCTCCACCATATCAGAAAATATCGACATCATACAACGCTGGAAGGTTGCTGGAACATTACACAACCTAAATGGCATCCATTTGAAGGCAAAAGTCTCACAAGGGCAAGTGAAGGTGGTCTTCTCTTGGTCTTCTAGAGCTAGGGAAATCTGATTGTAGCCCGAATAACCATCAAGAAAACAATACCAACCCTTACCAATAAGTCGGTCCAACATCTGATCCATGAACGGCATAGGGAAGTGGTATTTTTATGTCCAAGCATTTAATTTCCGATAGTCCATCCAGACTCTCCATGCAGTCACGAGCCACATCAGAACAAGCTCGTTTTTCGCATTCGAAACCACAGTCATTCCACCTTTCTTGGGCACACACTGAACATGACAAACCCAACTACTATCTGCAATGGGATAAATAACTCCAGCATCCAACCACTTGATGATTTCCATTTTCACTGCCTCTTGCATATGCGGATTTAGTCTTCTCTGGTGCTCGATACTAGGCTTGTGATCCAGCATGAGTTGGATTTTATGAGAACAAATGCCAACAAGGATCCCAATAATGTCCACAATAGTCCACCCAATAGCCCGCTTGAACCTCTTCAACACGGAAGCCAATGCCTCAACTTATGTCACTTTCAAATACGCCGCAATGATGATCGGTAAAGTACCATCTCTCCCCAAGAATACATACCTCAAATGTGATGGTAGAGCATTAAGCTCCAACTTCGGAGCCTCTTCAATAGATGATTTTACGGGTGGAAAGTCGCGATTCTTCATGTCTAACTCTAATCTCTTAGGTTTTGAACGGAATTTGAACCTATCAAGTGCGGCGACCAATTCATCATAGTCTTCAATACCATCACTCCCAAAATTCATCATCACCATTGCTATTGCATCAACACCCAATGTCTCTTCAATAGGCACCTCAGAACCATTCTCTATAATATAATTCACCACTGATACTGACTGGAGTTCACTACTCTGCTTCATAGACCTACAGATGTTGAAAGTTACCTTTTCATTATTCAATCGAAACTTCATCTGCCCTTTCTCCATATCGACCAATGCACGACCAGTGGAAAGGAATGGTCTCCCAAGGATAATGGGAACCTCAAAGTCAACCTCACAATCAAGTATCACAAAATCCATAGGAAAGATAAAAGACTCCACTTTCACTAGTACATCTTGGAGCACACCAATGGGCCTCTTCACAGTTCTATCGGCCATGAGCAATCGCATCGCAGTCGGTTTTGGATCTCCCAAACCCAACTTCTTGTAAATAGACAATGGCATCAGATTAATACTAGCACCCAAATCACATAGCACCTTAGCAAAATGCAACAACCCGATGGTACATGGAATAGTGAAGGCACCAGGATCCTCTTTTTTTTTGCACAAGGAACCTTGTAGCAATAGCACTACAATGTTGCAACATATCATCATCTTCAAAACTCACGGCCCACTTCTTAGTCACCAAATCTTTCATAAACTTCGCATACCCAGGAATTTGCTCCAAGGCTTCTATCAACGAAACATTGATGGAAAGTTGTTTCAACATACTAATAAACATGCGGTATTTCCCTTCTTTAGTCTTTTTCACTAATCTATGTGGGAATGGAGGTGGAGGCCTAGGCATGGGAACAACTTTCTAGGTTATCTCCACTTCCTTCTCTGTAGCATTCTCGAACTATCCAGTAACCTCGATCTCATCATCATCTTTACTAACCTCAACTTCAACCTCAGACGACATGGGTGGATCAATGGTCTGCTTACTCCTTCGATTAGTGACTGTCATACAATGTCCATCATTCTTCGAATTTTGGATGGTGTTGCTAGGAAGTGTGCCAGGATGACGTGGGTTGTAGTAGACAACTGATTCATCTGTTGCTCAAGTTGTTTGATCGACACTGCATGGGCATCAACTTTTTGACTAATACCAGACAAGTCGTTTCACATCTCCTTCACATTCTCATCAATCGAATCAAACCTCTTCATCATCTTCTGCATCATATCCCCAATCCGTGACATACTACCCCCAGCTTCCCTATTACCAGATTCCTAATTTTGAGGAGGAACATAAGGTCCGGCCCTATCATTTTTGTTGCCATAGTTGTTCCGGTTGTACTTGTTATCACAGTTGTAGTTCCCATCTCGGACATATTGACCCTCTCGGTTGTAGTTGTTATAGTTCCGACCTTGGTTTCTTTGACCTTGGAGCCAATTATCCGAATTGGAACCTTGAACGTTGGCTAGAAAACCCCCCGTCTAATCATTCACTGCATAAGTATCCTCTTCATAGTAGCACTCCTCAACCGGTGGTGGATTTCTAGTCAAATAATTAACAACATTTATCTTTTCGGCACCTCCACTCACATCTTTCAACACCAACCCCAGTTCGGTCCTCATCTAAGCCATCTAATCACGAATGTCATTGGTAGATTGGTTAGGTGTGGATTGGACTGCAACCGTGCTCCTCCCAGTGTTTGACTTTCTAGTGCACTAAGCTTTGTTATTTCGGGAGATTTTCTCCAATTTCTCAGCTATCTGCTCAAAGGTACACTCACTATATGAACCCCCAGTGATAGTATCAAGCATAGCCTTGCTATTGTCATCATGATCTCTATAGAAGTATTCCTTCAGCGACTCATCATCAATACGGTGATTCGGAACACCTTTTATGAATGCAGTGAACCTATCCCACGAACTACTCACAGACTCTCCAGGTAATGCCACGAAGTTGTTGAGTTTATCTTTGTGCTTCAGCTTCTTTGACACTGGGAAGTACTTTGCCAAGAACACCTTCTGCAATTGATCCCATGTGTGAATCGAGTTATATGGGAGCTCAGTAAACCACACAACAGCATCACCGGTCAATGATAGAGGGAATACTCTCAACCTAATAACATCTATGTCCAATTCCGGTCGACCCACGCAACTCTTGCAAACACTCCTCAACTTGGCCATGTGTCCATGTGGATCATCTGATGCCAAAATAGAGAACAAACCCCTCGTTGTAAGCATATGCGTCAGACTGCTAGTCACCACAAATGTATGCCCCGGAGGTAGAGGAAGTAGAACAATAGGTCCTTCAGATTTAGCGGTATTGAAGTCAACCCTATAGTTATCACGCAGCCTTGGTTATGCTAGATTCTATACCCTCAATGCATCTCCAGTAGATTACCACCATGACTCTCAGCATTCTCATTATCAACCCTAGGAGGCTACAACTCAACCCCATCACCTAGATTTCCTCTGATAGGATTGACTGGGACTTCTTGGTTATTCATCCTTCACAAAGTTTTGTTCAATTTTGGATCGTAAGGAGTCAGTGGTTCACCTCGACTCCGTGTACTTGGCATACACTAAAGTAGGAACCTGAGAGAAACAAAAACAAAAGAAAAAGTAAAATTAGGAAATAATTGACTAAAGTTCAATAATGTAGTTAAACATAATCTAAAAGTCTTATTCCCCAGCAACGGCGACAAAATTTGATACGCTCAAATTACACCTCCTTAAAGAAGTATAAGCGATCGTTATCAAGTAAAGAACCCAACTTGTAGGTTGGGTCGATCCCACGAGGAATATGGTTTAGACTTAAACTTAACTTACGATTATATTCGTTTAGTCAACTTATTTCCGAGACAAGTAAGTAAAAAAGGGGGGGGGGGGGGGGTTGTGTAACAAATAACCGATTGTAGTTGAGAGAACATGTGAGCAAGATTCGAACTTTTAGTTGTTATCAATGAGAGAAAGTAACTAGGGTGTATTTGTTCCCCATAAGCTCATAACGAGGTAATCCTAGTAGTAGTAATCCTTTTCTACTGTATCACATGCAAAGTGGTAAGTTATGTATCTCTAAGTCCTTGGTCCGTCAAATAGAGAATTTGACCCCACACCTTGGTTCGGCTACGTGTGTATAATTTACTAACCC
Organism: Solanum acaule; assembly: GCA_036250505.1. Taxonomy (NCBI): domain Eukaryota; kingdom Viridiplantae; phylum Streptophyta; class Magnoliopsida; order Solanales; family Solanaceae; genus Solanum; species Solanum acaule. The sequence continues at coordinate 7,905 of JAJOOR010022646.1, read as the reverse complement.
TTACTTTTACCTCATATTAGACATCACATCAATGTATGGCTTAGTTTTCACCCTCGCACCAATTGACACTAGACTATTAGATAGTATCACCTTAAATCTATGTTGATAGTTCTTTTTTTATTAACTACCTCCTTGGTCCGGCAAGTAGCAACAAGGCGAGTTCTAACGTTGCGCACCGTTAAAAGACTTCTAAACGAAACAATTATCAATGCATGCAATAACATTATTCAAGAATTACTTAGCTACTATTCATACGTTGTTAATCGCTCATAGTTCCCACAACCCTAGTTGTGGATTTAGTTACCCATAGTAGCAAGAACACAATTCATATTTTTAGAAGAAGAATTCATGAACTTACGTAATGAGAAGAAGAAATCCAAAAATCCAACTTGAATTTCAAAATTAAAATCTTCAAATGAACTTAGGAAATCAAGAATTGCTAGAATTGCAAGTTAATCTCCAAAGCTAAAAACTAGAACTAAAATAATAATGTCTAACCCCCAAAAACGAGGTTTACCTCCCCTATTTATAGAAAAAAACGTGTCTTAACTAAAAAGGAAACGAAATAAGGAAATAAAGTTTCTGGATGCGGTTTTGATCTACGACACTGACCTACGGATCGTGGACTAACCTACAGTCCGTAGGTCCATTCCGTGGTTTGGGACTTAGGCATTTTTCCAAAGCTCAAAATCTTCAACTCTCAATAACAATTGACGGATCAGCAAAATGGATCGTGACTTGATCCACAATTCGTGGATCCTCCTCCGTAGGTCCATACTTAAACTTTCGAAATCAACTACTGGAACCCCCTTCTCTGAATCAATTGACGGAGCTGCAGGACGGCCCGTAGGTCGACCTACGGTCCGTCATTCGTAACCGTGGTTCCACACTTGGTCAAGAATTCCCTGATTTTCCTTCAAGCCATGCATGTCCATCTACGCCTACCACCTACGGAACGTGACTGGACCTACGGTCCATAGGTCACGTCCGTAGATGCCCTTTTCTGCAAAATTCTTCAGCTGTGTCTCTCCACTTCCACATCCAAACTTATTTCCTGCAAACAGGATAAAAACACATTAATACCAATACAAAATGGCTCTAGACACATACAACTCTTAAGTGAAATGTATTAAAAATATCGTAAATTCACGATATATCAAGGGCCAATGCCAAGAGGGACATTGCATCTTCAAATGCTAAGAGGACCATTACATATTCAAACCGTCAGGAGGGCCATCATGTATTCAAAATTTCAAGAGGGACATTGCATTTCCAAATTTCAAGAGGGCCATTACATATTTCAAACCGCCGAGAGGGCCATCATATATACAAATGCTAAAAGGGCCATTGCATCTTCAAATGCCAAGAGGGATATTACATATTCAAACTGTTGGGAGGGCCATCATATATGAAAATGTCAAAAGGGTCATTGCATCTTCAAATGCAAAGTAGGCCATTACATATTCAAACTGTCGGGAGGGCCATCATATATGCAAATGTCAAAAGGTCCACTGCTTCTTCAAATGACAAGAGGGCCATTACATATTCAAACCGCCAGGAGGGCCATCATGTATTCAAAATGTCAAGAGGGACATTGCATCTTCAAATGCCAAGAAGGCCATTACATATTCAAACCGCCGAGAGGACCATTACATCTTCAAAATGACTAGAGGGCCATTGCATATTCAAACCACCGAGAGGGACATCCATATTATATTATCAGAAAGGGCCATTCATATCATCCGCCAGAAGAGGTGATCTCATTGCCGAGAGGTTCTTCATTGTAGCATCATATAAATTCATCATCTACCGCGTCAAAACCGACGTGGGCTGATGTCATAACATTTAAAGGAAAGAACATGTGCTGAATACGGTAAAACATACCCATTTCTATATTTGAATTACAGTTTCTACTAACAAGTTTATCTCAGTATTTGTCGAAAACATCCAAGAGGATGAATTCTCAAACCAAACCACAGGTGAGGACGACATCAAAAAGGACGCAGCACAACATGGAACTTTTTCTTAGCCGCAAACTGGGACATAGTCCAAAGATGAGTATCAAACTCTTAGGACGCGATTTGAGGGGCAACTTCCGCCACAATCAAACCACACCCCTATCAGAAGGCATGTGGGTTATTCTTTGGATTATCGGTTTCAAAATTACAAATTTATATTCTCTGTAAAGTCCCATTTTTTAAGTCTAGTTTTTAATTGAGCATGCTTACATTAATATTCTAGCATATCTTCATTCAAATCCATTTGCTTTGTCCTCACTTTAACAGTAGCTCATTTGTTTTGGATTAAATTACTATGGTTTAGCTTACTTTGCATTTGTTTGAAGTTAGGCTAGGCTAATTATCCTTAAAACTAGAGGGAACAAGGTTGTTTTGGTCTGATAATAGGTATTTTTAATACTAGTTTATAACTAGTTTGTTATCCTTATATTTTAGGTGTAAAATCTTGTTTGGAAACTTTCTTTTAAGCCAATCAAACTTGGAGAAAAGTTTCCAACATTTCTTGTTATTTTTCTCTATTGCCTCTAGTTTATGTTGTAAGAATGATACCCGAGTCAGTGTTCATATGCTTTCACTGGTTGGCCTCTATTTGCATATGAGGATATATGTTCTATTTCTCTTTTGTGTATGCTGGAAATTGCTTTAGTCATGTCTTGTAGTATTTTATACTAAAGATGTTATTCTTGTGAAATAGTTTAAGTGTATATGTTAATCTTATTACTCTTTATTTGCGTGTGACATTAGCCGAGTCTATTTTGGACTTCCTTTTATTACTCTCCTTGCATCTAGGGTTGGGTTGAAACCCAACACCCCTTTATTGAATCGCCCTTGATCTTTGCGGTGCAAGGGAAGCTAAAACAAGCGACAAGAAAACACATTTACATGATTTTGGAAGAAGTTAGGCAGATACACAGCTTAATATGCGCAGATATACATTTATATGTATGATATACCGGAAAGAGAATGGGTCGAAGCCCAACAATGTTTGGTTACAATAGGTCCAGGTGAAGAATGGCCCCAAAACCCTTCAAATGACCAGCAGCTAAATTCTGATTGATATGGGCCAAAGTCCATTACTTTGGCAATTCTTTCGTTAGAATTAGGACAGGGAGAACAAGCTCGAGCCTATCAACTCAACAATTTGAATGGCTTAGAGTTAGGACAAGAAGAGCAAATTTGGGCCTGCCAGCCTAACATTTTGAAATTTGGACAAGAGTCCAAGTTTATTTTTCCCTTTACTATTCTCTTTTATTATTATTTGTTTGTCTAACTCTAACCATTTATTTGATTTGGTTTAATTTAATTAAATTCCCAAAAGATAGTCGTTTCTTATTTTATGTTTAAATTGAAATATTTATGTTTTATTTATTAGTTGTTTGTCGATATAGGAGCTATTTTCCTTAAAAATCATTTTTCAGTTTATTTCCTTTAAAATAAAAATGGGTTTTCTTTACTTTAATTAATATTTTCAAAAATTAGTCAAAACTTTTAGTCAAGTCGTAGGTCAACCACGAGTTAGCGGACACTTCGAATGCCTGATCCCTTCTCGAAGTGTAAATTGAACCTCGAACCCCTTTAGTATTTTCAAATGATTCTTTTGTTTAAATCTTTTGAAAATTACAAGTTTTCTTGATTTTTTTAAATAAAATTAAGTGGAGACTCTTATTAAAAATTGGTTTTTCTTTACAAGTTAAGTTAAATCAATTTTTTATAAAATAAGGCTAATATTTCTTTTTAAACGCAAAATAGACCCTTTGGCGGAAAAAGTGACTAATGCGGAGTTTCGAGCTACTTTACAAGTGTTGGATCAAGCCATGACGGTTCAATCCAATAGGGAGGTTGTGGTCCCCGTGAACCCAAATGTAGGTACGGCAACAACTAGACTGAGGGATTTCACTAGGATGAATTCCCTGGAATTTCATGGTTCCAAGGTTTAGGAAGATCCTCAAGAGTTCATTGATGAGGTGTATAAGGTCATGGTGATCATGGGAGTGATGCCGGTGGAAAAGGCAGAATTGTCCGCTTATCAACTTAAGGGTGTTGCTCAAGTTTGGTTCAACCAATGGAAGGAAGAAAGGGTGATTGATGCGGGTCTTCTTGATTGGGAAAAGTTTAAGGCTGCTTTTCTTGATAGGTTCTTTCCCTTAAGATGAGGGAGGAAATGGTACTTAAATTCATCAACCTTCGTCAAGGGAATATGAGTGTGAAGGAGTGCGTTGAATTTTAATCAATTGGACAGGTATGCTCCCACTATGGTTGTCGAATCTAGGGCAAGGATAAGTAAGTTTGTTTTGGGTGTGTCCAAAATGGTGGTTAAGGAATGTCATACCACCATGCTCATTAAGGAAATGGAAATTTCTCGTCATGATTCATGCTCAACAAATTGAAGAGGAGAAACTTAAGGAAAAGTATAGGGAGGCAAAGAGGGCAAAGAAATGTGATGGTGACTTCTCACTAGTTTTGCACAATGAACATATCTGAATGAGTTGATAATAAAGTATTTGTTTGAGTTCTGATATCTAAGACTTGTAACCCTAGTTCATCGTTATTATTGATAAGAATCCAATTAGTTAATGTAGTTAGTGATTTTCCATACCTCCCATTTCCAATAGTAGTTACTGATTTGAATCTCAATAGTAAATTGTAAAAGAACTCTAGTACACTCTCTGGAAATCAACCTCAACTTAATTAGATTATTGTATTTTGCAATCAACCATTTTAATCCCATAAAAGAGGTGTAGTTTGGACAACATCAACATCTACAAGGCCAGTGTGGATATGATTTCCATTATTTATAACTTGTTTGTGTTTTAACAAGTGGGTTTATGATTTATATTGATCGGTGATTGTTTCTTAGTGGTTAATGACTCGACATGCTAGTTAAGGTCTAGTGATGATAAAGTAATTATGTTAGAGAAAGGTACATAATTATACCATATTTATATATATACTTGTGTTAGAGCTTTAGTAGGATGAGTTTTGGATTCTGGGAATGTAGTAGTTAGACTTTCATTTGTTTTTATTAATTTCATTATGTAAATTTTTAATCACTCTGTTATAATTTTATATCTTGCTTAGATACTTAGAGATTGTATGTGTTGAACATTAAGATTTGGTTCACTAACAAGGGGGTTGGTATGGGTGTCAATCAAAGCAGTTTGGATTGTGACAGATAGTGATGGTAATGATTGGTGTTAGTGGCTTGTACGGTAGTGATGATAGTTATGATGATGGGTGTGATTTGTGCTTTAGTGACTAATGTATTGGTGATTCTAGTGGTGAAGTTAGTTGATATTACTAGTTGACAATGTTGATGGTGGTTACTGAAGAATATGTGTTGGCTGACAATGTGTCAATGTCCGATGGTGATGCAAGTTGTGACAGTGAAGATGATTGGTAGTAAGGACTGACCGCAATGATGACAGTGTATGGTAAAGATGGTGAAAGTGGCGATGATAATGATGACAATAATTATAATTAGGCAAAATGACCTGAGAGACCTTTGTACTTGGCTCCTTTTGTTAGTTTGACCCTCCTACTCATTACTTTGCTAAATGAATACTTAAACTCAATGAAACTCTATTTTTTGAACCCTTTGACCATTGACCAAACTTATGTGGCATTAAATTGACTAAGTTGGATATCTGAATGACTACACTCGTTTTGAAGCAAGTGACTACAATATTTCTATTTTTAAAATATTAAAATTACACAAGAAAACAATGGTAATATTTAAAAGAAAAAAATTCAAATCATCTCATCTTCTTCTTCGGCCCCACCCACCCCTTCTCTTTTCTTCTTCTTCTTCTTCAGTTGAGTACTCACCCACTCATCCATCATTCTTTCTTTGTTTTCAACACCCACCTCATTCTATTTTTTTTCATTGTCTTCTTCGATAAACGTCCTTCACAATTGTCGCCATTACCCTAAAAAATTATTAAAAAGTTACCGAAAAATACACATCTAGCTAATCCATTTTCATTTTTATGTTCTTATATAAAATTTTCAAGATCTATTATATTTCTTAGATTATTCACAAACCAATTTTTTTTAATTTGAAATTTCTGTGATATTTGAATTTTTCGATTCAAAATAAATGGAATAGATCCTCAAGTAAATCTAATGGCTAATGAATTTTTGTGTTTGAAAACGATGCAAAAGGTGGTAGTAGAATGCAATTTTTTTTGGGGATGAGGAGTGGAGATGGAGAAGACGATGAAGTGGGGAATTGGAGAAGAGGAATTGCACCTTTTTAAAAATATTATTTATCCTTTTTAATAATAAATTTCTGATGTGTCATTAAATATTTAAAAAGGTTACGACATGTAACTAAAAAAAATGGTGTGGAGTTCCACGTGTAGCTGCGTGTATTACACTTTCACAGATCATGTGAGAAAAGGGTTTAAAATATTGTGTTTCGTCGAGTTTAAGTGTTCATTTAGCAAACTGGTGAATAGGATGATCCAACTGACAAATGAAGCCAAGTATAAAGATCTCAATTATAATGATGGAGTAATATTTATAATGATGGCAACAAAATATTTATTAGTAATATTAAGATTTTATTCAAAATCGCAATAACTAAATCTTTTCAAATGTTCATTAAATACAACCAAAGGTCTTAAATTGGTATAGAGGGACTTAATATTTTCTAATCAAAATATAATTATACCCCCCTGTTTTGCACTTGGCACTTCCACTCTCACTTCCCAATCATCTTCTTCTTCTTCTTCTTCCTCATCATTATGATACCTTTCTTCATTCCCCAAATCACCTGATCTTTCATCCTCCATTCTTCTCCTTCCATTTCACTCTTTCCCTTTTTCTTCATCGTATATGCACTTCATGACACTCTTCTTCTGCTCATTCGTTTGATCCAGATCACTTCCTTATATACAGTTTCAGCGATTTTTCTTTCTGGGTCTGGAGTTTCGCATATACCCTTTTGGTTTACAAAGCTTTCATTCAAGTTTCACTGTAAAAATTTCCCCAATTCAATCTTGTTATACAGATCTGGGTACCATTTTTTTGGAGCTAATACGTAGAGACAGATCCAAGATTTTAATGTTAGTAGGCCGAGGGTGCAACTTATTATACATTGTATATACATGGTTCGAGCTGAAAAACAGTGAATTTCAATAAACCTGATCAAAAGGGTAGATCCGATTTTGGTGATAAGTATCTTTTCTTCCCTTTTATTATACTGTTGATTAAAGGGACATGTAATTTTGTGTTTTTGTATCTTTTGGTTCTCAAGAATTTTGTTTTTGTAAAGAACAATTGCGGTTGGTAATTGGTTAAAGATGGAAATTTCCAGTGGACTGAGTCCTAGAGTGAACTCAGTTACATCGGGTGAAGGTAAAAAAGATGACCCAAATCATCAAAACTTTGAATTGGAATCGATTGATTTGGTTTCACATACGGATCACCAGTTTCTTACTTTAAATGCTCTAGAGATTTTGAGGGAAACTGTGAGAATTCTGCGGTATAATTCTATAGGTTTCATGACAATTGCTGCATTGCTAATTTGCCCTGTGTCTGCTGTTGTTTTATCTAATGTATTGGTCTATCAGCCGTTTGTTACGAGACTGAGCATGAGGTTATTGCTTGTAGCCAAAACAAGTGGGCTTCCACTTGAGCCATTTATCAAGCAGTCTTGTCATAAATTCTCTGAAGTGGTTATTTCAGCTGTAATGTGCTTCCCTCTGTATGTAACTTTATCGTTGTTGTCAAAAGCTGCGATAGTTTATTCAGTTGATTGCACTTACTCGAGGAAAAAGTTCGATTCACAAAAGTTTTATGTGATTATGACCAAGATTTGGAAGCGGGTTGTTGTGACTTACCTGTGGGTGTGTGTGGTGATTGCTGGATGCCTCACATTGTTTAT
>JAJOOR010022644.1:0-26240 GCA_036250505.1 Solanum acaule | reverse complement strand
CCAACATAGAAATTTCCCCATCTTTGTCAGCCAGTAGTGCCATCAACCTTTAAAGTGGTACATTTCCCCCCCCCCCCCCCAAAGAGCAGGTACTACTGCATGATTCACCACCCCTAAAACATCCTTGGTGGTCTGATGCATCATTTTGTGCACAACATCAAAGAGTAGATTGGGCAATGGAAGCATTTCACCTTTGTCAACTCTGGTATGAGCCTCCAATATGGGATCATTTGAAAACCTTCGTCAGTTATCCAGGGCTTAAGGTAATCCATCCAATGGAGGCTAATCTTGCTTCACATATAAACACCAAATGTGTTCCCTCAAAATATAGAATTGACGAGTCTCTTCTCTGCCCATTTTGCATCTCATATCACCTTGAAGGAACATGTATGACCAATTGTGTGCCCTCAAAAGAAATATGAGTTCACCTATCTCAGCCTCCCCCCCCCCTCCCCTTCCCCCTCCCCCTTCCCTCACAAAAAAAAAATCAGTAATCACTCTACCCTTAAGCACAGTTCATTACCCAAAATTCATAATCCTAATGTACGAGCATCGAGACTATTCTCTAAGTCATCCACAATTTTCTCATCCTTGATGTCACCCTGAAGCCCCTCCTGATCAGTTTCAGTGTCTCCAAAAAACTCATAGGAAGGTAAGTCACTTTCCCCTTTGTCACTATTAGTGGGATCATCGACAAATCTAGATTTGTGTTACAGCTTTTCAGTGCCTTGTGATTAGGCAGAGATTAGCTATGCAATTCCTAAAGAACTTATGAAAGAAAATCTCTTGAATAGAGTTGTAAGTAAGCACACTTAGACAGAAAGTAGAAGAGAATCTGTAAAATATTATTCAATGAATGTCCTTATGATATGATACAACTGAATTAATAGCTAAACTCTAACTACTTTTCGCTCCACTGCTTTAACTCACAACTAGAATCATTAACTGGAAATGACTTTTGTACCCGTCCTAGCTAATTAGGCATATGTTGAAGAAAATATTGCCATTGCAAATATGGTCCCCAAATGCCTTAGATCTCACATATGCAAGGTTTTGGGAAGGTACTCAATAGCTAAGACTCGAGCAATAGATGCCATGGCTTCCATCAATATTGAAAGAGATATTATCCTATATTCCATATATAATATACTTCATCACGTGAAGAAGGAATGCACTAATGCCATTAGCAAGAAGCAAGAACATTCTAAAATTGTTCAGTCTGATGACATGGTAGCTTCTATCAAGGAAATCAAAGAAAAATAATCTGAAACTGGCCATAAAAGTATAGATATGAAGGATGTTGAAGTAGAACCCGAGCTGACAATGTCAGAAACTAAACATTCCATTGATGACCTTTTGGAGAATCATTGAGAAAATGTAGCTTAAGTTGAGTCTCTGATCAATAATTTGCCATATTGAGGACAATCACCAACTTAGATCAAACATAGGAAGCAAATGGAAAAGATGAAGACAAAATTTATAATGAAGCTGAAGTCTTAGTTTCAAATAGAGAAACAAACAATACAATTGTGAGAAGCTCTAAAGTTGACAAACTATTTATCGAAGGGCTAAAAAAGGAATCCAGTGGTTGATCTTATGGTTGTGTTGAGTTTACAAAGAAAATTAAGGGTTATAGCATAATTGAATCACATGAAAAGGCTAATATAAATGAAATTCCCTGATCATTGTCTAGAAGCCCACGACAACAACTATTCTTGTTTGTCTTTTGTCTTTAATGGTACTTGTTTTTGCTTTCCCCTTCTTCTTTCTGAATACATCACTCTACGCTGTTTGACAACAATCATGGAATCTCTAAGAGTCTTTTCACCCTTTGTCAAGTTGTTGTTTCCAATAACATAGGACTATTCTAAGTCTTTGCTTTCACCACATGTCCTTCCTATGTTTGAAGTATCTGCAACTTCTTTACCGTGAGCCTCTATTTCAACATAAGAAGTTTTAAACGGTTGGGCTGCAGGATCCAATTCCCAGCAACTAGAGGGAGCATTTGGTGCTTCTTGACCGGTGAGCATATATGAAGGGATCTAGAGAGAGAGGCAAAACATCTCTTCCGTCGAATTATGAAAATATTTGGGGTCCAAATGCTGACAGAACACCAACATGAAGCCAAGTACTTTGAACAATGGATGACCTGTGACACCTAATTCCTTGTCAGTGTAATCGCCAAGCACTTCCACCGAATCAAAGTTGTATATCATATTATTCGGGGTTAGCGCATTCCATTTAGGAGACAAGTGCTTGTTAGAGCCTAAATATCCCTTTTTATGTGGACTATTTGGATACCACCACCAACCCCTTTCATTTACTTGACCTTGTATATGCTTACCCTAGCTTGTATATAATTATCTCGTTGATACATTTGTATATGCTCACCTTAGCTAGTATATCATTATCTATTTATGAGGATGAATCTACACTTTTAGAAGTCTGAGCGGCACGTGTCTCACTATCTCCATAGCACCAATACCTCTTCAAAGGAAGGTCTGGTGTTGAAGTAGCTCAAAATTCTTGTTTAGATTATCATTTTTTCTATCAAGTATCTTAGTTTTAAGTGCTTCTTTCACAAGTATAGGAGCCTCCAAGCAAGGAGTTACATCTCCATGAATACCTCTTTAGTGGCACTTAGGCTGATAAAAAACTAGAAACAACTTTACCACAATACTTGCACTTAATTCTTTCTTTTGATCAGTTTCCACACTATGTTCAAAAGAAGTCAAGAATTAAGTGAAACTATTGTGGTAAAGTAGTTTTTAGTTTTTATCGGCTTAAATACCACTTAGGAGGTATTCCTGGAGATGTAACTCCTTGCTTTGAGGCTCCTATACTTTTCCAAGAAGCACTTAAGGCTAAGATATGTATTCGATAGGAAAAATGAAAATTTAATCAAGAATCTCGAGCAACTTCAGAGGAACTAGTGCCCTCGAGATGGTGAGACACATGTCACTCAGACTTCTCAAAGTGTAGATTCATCCTCACCCAAACTTGTTTCTCTCTTGGCTTCAATGGTACTTGTTTCTGCTTTCTCCTTCTTTCTGCAGATGTCAATGTTGGTTGTTTGACAAAGTTCAGTTTACTTTTGTTACTGCAGTCATTTTTTTAGCATAATAAGTTACCAATCTTTAGGATGCATTTGATTTTTAAATATTTGTTAGGTTGTTTTAATTGTTGAGATTATTTAGCCTTTTTTGTATGCATATTTTTCTGCATTATGTTATCAAGTTGGCTATTTAAAGTTCTATTATGCTTAATAAAAATATTGAGAGATATTTCAATCAATTCTTTTTGTTGCTCCATTTTTAGAAAACACCAACAATGGTATCAAGAGCTTCATTGATCTTATGGGATCTCAGAAATCTTCCAACGAACTACCATACCATTTTTAACCCGTAAGGGCTACCCATTTTAACCCGTTAGGGTTACTATTTTCAATTCCTGCTTTTTTTCAACAAATTTTTAACCTAAAAATATGACAAGCAACAATCTCTCTTTGAATGCCCCAAAAATTTTCACTGTGAAAACTAACCTTTTTGGTCTGTGAAAATAAAATCATATCTTGAAGCCTATGATATGTGGAAAGTTGTAATGGAAGATATACTCTTATAACTTCTCCCTGCAAATGCTACCATTGCCCAAATTAAATCTCATTCAGATGAAAAACCAAAAAATTCATGCCAAAATGGTGGTAATTCAAAATTCAGTCGTGGATTCAATTTTTTCTAAAATCGTTGCTTGTGAGAAGAAAAAAGAAGCTTGAAACTTTTTAAAAAAAATAATATCAAGGAAGTGAACGAGTCAGACAAAAGCAGATTTTGAATTTGAAAATGGATTATAAATCTCTTAGGATGCAAGAGTGAAACTATTGTTTAAGTAATTTGATAAGATATCTTTGATTGTTAATAAAATGAGGTTGCTTGGCGAGGATTTCAAAGATTACAAAATAGTAGAAAAAATTCCTGTGACAATTCAAGAAAGATTTTGACTCAAGAATTTATTCTCCGGAAGAATTTAAAGATCTCTCTACTATCTCCATTGAAGAACTACTTAGTGCTCTTCAAGCATAAAAGCAAAGAAGAGACTTTAGGCAAGAAAATATTACCGGTGGTTCTTTTTATGAACAAAACAGGAATTTCTTTTTTAAAAAAGGTAGTTATCCTCTTTGCAAATACTGCTTTTGGAAAACACACTTGGAAAAATTTTGGTGGTAGAGACCTTATGCAATATGTTGAAATTGCAAACAAGCCAGTCATGTTACAAAAGATTGCAAGCTTATAAATAATCCTCAAGCACAAAGAGTAGAAGCAGAAATCGAGGAGGAGCTACTTTTTTAAAATTGCAGTATCTAAAGCAAAGGAGTGTTGAGTTTGCTCTTAGTTAATGTAGTCATTTTTTAGCATAGTAAGTTACCTAGCTTAAGGATGATTTTGAATATTAAATATTTGTTAGGTTGTTTTAATTTTTGATATTATTTAGCTTTTTTGAATTTTTGTTATGAACATTTTCTGCATTATGTTACCAAGTTGGCTATTTAAAGCCCTATTATAATTAATAGCAATATTGAGAGATATTTCAATCAATTCTTTTTGCTGCCCCATTTCTAATAAATACTGACAATAATCATGGAATCTCTAGGAGTCTTAAATTATGGAATCAAACATAGGAAGCAAATGGAAAAGATGAAGACAAAATTTATGATGAAGCTGAAGTCTTAATTTCAAATAAAGAGACTAAAAATATTATTGTCAGAAGCTCTGTAGTTGACAAACTATTTATCGAAGAGCTAAACATGGAACCTAGTGGTGGATCTTATGGTTGTGTTGAGATTTCGAAGAAAATTAATGGTTATATCATAACTGAATCACATGTCGTGGCTAATATTAATGAAATCTCCCGACATTCTCTAGAAGTCCTCGGTAGAAACTGAGCTTGTTTCTCTCTTGGCTTCAATGGTACTTGCTTCTACTTTCTCCTTCTTTCCAAATATGTCACTATGGGTTGTTTCACGACAATCATGGAATCTCTAGGAGTCTCTTCACACTTTGTCAAATTGTTGTTTCCAACCACATAGGACATCTGTAAGTCTTTGCTTTCACCACATGTCCTTTCTATGTTTGAAGTATTTGCCATTTTTCCCTGAGCCTATATTTCAACATCTGACATCACTCTAAGAAGTTTTAAAGGTAGAGCTGCAGAATCCAACTCCCAACAACTAGAGGGAGCATTTGGTGCTTCTTGATCAGTGAGCATATATGAAGGGATCTAAAGAGAGAAGCGGAACATCTCTTCCCTCTGATTATGAAAATATTGAGCATTCAAATGCTGACGTAATACCAACATGAAGACAACTACTTTGACTAATGGATGAATTGTGACACCTAATTTTTTTCTCAGTGTAGTCACCAAGCATTTCCACTGAATCAAAGTTGTATATCATCTTATTCGGAGTTAGCACATTCAATTTAGGAGACATATTCCTGTACAGAGCCCAAACATCCCCTTATATGGGGACAACTTGGATAACACCACCAACTCCTTTCACCCACTTGACCTTGTATACGCTTAGCTTAACTTGTATATAATTATCCTATTGATACATTTGTATATGCTTATCGTAGATTGTATATCATTATCTATTTGTGAGGATAATCTACACTTTTAGAAGTCTGAGCGACATATGTCTCACCATCTCGAGGGCACCAATTCCTCTTCTAAGGAAGATTTGGGTGCTGAAGTTACTCGAAATTCTTGATTAAGTTTTCATTTTTCCTATCAAGTATCTCAACTCTAAGTGCTTATTTCACAAGTGTAGGAGTCTCCAAGCAAGGAGTCACATCTCCACGAATACCTCCTAAGTGGTACTTAAGTCGATAAAAACTAGAAACAACTTTACCACAATAGTTGCACTTAATTCTCGACTTCTTCTGATCAGTTGCCATACCATGTTGATGAATGTCAATTTTTTTCTGGGGTCATTTCCCATGTTTATATTGAGTGTTCTTCAACTGCCAAACTACAATCCATGAGTTGTTAAAACATCTTTAAACTAGAGAGTACCCATAACTAGAGGTTTCAGAATGAAAGTTATGGGTACTCTCTAGTTTAAAGAGGTCTTAACAACTCATGGATTGTAGTTTTGTAGTTGAAGAAAATTCAATATAAACGTGGGAAATGACTCAATATAAAATTGATATTCAACAACATGGTGTGGCAGTTGATTAAAAGAAGCTAAAAATTAAGTGCAACTATTGTGGTAAAATTGTTTCTGGTTTTTATCGGTTTAAGCAACACTTAGGAAGTACTCATGGAGATGTAACTCCTTGCTTGGAGGCTTATATACTTTTGAAAGAAGCACTTAAAGCTGAGATACTTGATAAGAAAAATGAAAATTTAATCAAGAATTTCTAGCAACTTCAGTACCCAAACCTTCCTTTGAAGAGGAACTGGTGCCCTCGAGATGGTGAGACTGAGACACATGCCACTCAGACTTCTCAAAGTGTAGATTCATCCTCACAAGAGATTTCGAAATCATTTAGCTATTGCATTCATTTTTTTGGCATAATAAGTTACCTATCCTTAGGATGAATTATATATGTATTAGTGTTAGCATCTGCAGGATATTAAAGAATATCGATCCTAGCTATTAAATTGTAGTTTAGTGTAAGCATCCGCACGATATTAAAGATTAATGATCCTAGTTATTAAATTTTAGTCTAACTTATTGCGCATATTATTTTAATAAAATTTCAACTATTCTTTTATACTAATAATTAAAAAAGTTTTTCTTTTCACCTTTCCATACATCTTTTTTGAGAAAACAAAAATCATGAAAACAGAGGACTTGTATAGTAATTTGTGCGTGTCACAGTCCTACAAGGAAAAGGATTGCGCTCGCAATACAGGTTTATAAAAAAGTTTCCAAAAACGTAATGTGTAATATAAATTAGGCTCGTTAATGTAATATAATCTTGACATTTAAATATTAAATAGTCTCTCATCTAAAAAGTGTAAGTAGAATATAATAAGGAAAGGAAAGACGTGTTATGCCTTCAACAAGTAGTCCTAATCCTTTTCCCATAAGAATAATGACTCCTCTTCTATATAACATAACGTTTAGTTGTCACACGGACAAAAGAGGGTGGCAGAGGCGGGCGTCGAGGTTCGAGTGTATTCAATGGAGGATATAAGCTCTCATTATTGTATTAACAGTGGTATTCTTCCTTCTCTTGGCGGCCATAGTGATAGCAAAATTAGGCTCCGTAACTACATCATCTCCCCTATTAATCCCCGTTACAAGGTTTGGGACGCATTTTTGGTGCTTCTTGTTTTCTACACAGCATGGGCATCACCTTTTCAGATTGGATTTCTAGAAACACCTCAAGGACTTATTGCCATCTTAGATAACATAGTCAACTTCTTTTTTGCCATTGACATTATCCTCTCATTGTTCTTTGTTGCATATCTTGATAAATCAACTTACATTATGATTGATGACCCAAAGCGCATTGCTTTGAGGTATATAAAATATGGATTTATCTTTGATTTCATATCCACTATCCCTTACGAAGCATTGCCTCGTATTCTTCAATCATATGGATTCTTGAGTATGCTTCGTCTCTGGCGTCTCAGAAGAGTCAGTGCCATGTTTGTCGAATTGGAGAAAAACAATAAGTTGAGTTACTTTGGGATTCGAGTACTCAAGCTTGTATGTGTCACTCTTTTTGCTGTTCATTCTGCTGGCTGCTTCTACTACTTTCTTGCTGCTCGGATTAAAGACGTTAGTAAAACATGGCTTTCACTGGGAAATCTTCATGATAGGAGCATCTGGGATCTTTATGTAATGTCTATGTATTGGTCCATTACAACACTTACAACAACTGGCTATGGGGATTTGCACGCTGTCGCTACAGAGGAGATGATATTCACCATGGTTTACATGCTATTTGACCTATGGCTGACTGCATATCTTATTGGAAACATGACCAACTTGGTTGTCCATGGAACCAATAAGACGCAGAAATTTAGGGATGCTATTCAAGCTGCCTCAAGCTTTGCACAAAGGAATAATCTGCCTGTTCGACTTGAAGAACAGATGCTAGATCACTTGTCAATGATGCACAGAACAGATACGGAAGGTCTACAGCAGCAAGAAACTCTTGAAACACTACCCAGAGCTATTCGATCTGCCATTTCACATCATCTATTCTATTCACTGGTGGATAAGGCCTACTTATTCCAGGGGATATCAAATGACTTGCTTTTTCAACTGATTTCTGAGATGAAGGCCGAGTATTTCCCTCCAAAAGAGGATGTCATTTTGCAAAATGAAGCATCTACAGATCTCTACATCCTCGTAACTGGAGCAGTGGATCTTATATCACACAGGAATGGTATGGATCATGTAGTTAGCGAGTTGAAGGCAGGGGATGTTTGCGGAGAAGTTGGTATCCTTTGTTGTAAGCCTCAACTTTTTACTGTTCGAACCAAAAGAATATCCCAACTGCTACGCCTGGATCGTACTTCATTTTTCAACACCGTTAAAGCAAATAAAGGAGACAGGACAATAATTATGAACAATCTCCTTCAGCATTTGAAAGAGCAAACAGACCCAATGATGACTGCAGTATTAGCAGATATAGAACATACCTTCACTCCTGAAGAAACAACATCAGTAGCTAGCGAAAATGGTTCGTCCAATGGCAGATTGAGAAGAAGGGCTAATTTCTTTCAGAATTCACTGATAGGTCCAGAATATTCTTCAGCTAAAATTGGAAATTCAAGAATTCCAGGCAGAATAACCATTGGTTGTCTACAGAAAGCTGATATGCGTAGAAGAGTTGTGCCTTTGCCGGATTCCATAAAAGAGCTACTTGATATCGGTGCTGAGAAATTTGGCATCTCTCTCACTGAAGTACTAACTGAAGATGGAGCACTTATTGAGGACATTGCACTGATAAGAGATGGAGATCATCTAGTTCTTGCTACTTCAGAAAATTAAACACAGCTCAATCATACATATTTCAGATTGACCTGTAAATTTTGTATAGTAGATGATAGATCACTAACTAGGCAATGTAATTACCAAACATAGGAATTTTAGTCATTGAGAAGTAATTGGAAGAAAATGTATAGATTTTTACAGATAACAAAATTTTCTCCTCCATAATATACAATCAGTTTTTTTTTAGACACAGCCAAATATATTTCCATTAAAAAGACCTACAAATAGAATATCAAAGCAGAATTGGTTGTTCAAGAGAATTTCCACGAGAAAAGATCATGGTGTGGTTGAGGGTACAATTTACCATAGTCAGCTTTGCATTATGCTTTAATATATCAACGTTATCCTGTTCTCGTCATAACTCAGACCAGAGAACATACTAATCTAGAAGCTGTTAATGTTGATTTTAGTTGGTCACAACCAGATAGGCTATTAACATTGATACTGCACTTGGTGTTTTGAAGACTTATTCCATTATGTTAGACAGTACTATTACTCTTCTTTATTTACTCGTACTCTGCTTTAGGGAGCAGGTTTTGTGCATTTTAAAAATTAAAAAAAAAAACTGAGTTAGCAATTGTTTTTGAGTTCCTGCAAGCTCTTTGTTGTTGCAGTTTTTTGTTATTATTCTATTGTTAAGCCAAAACCTCTTACAAACTAAAGGTTCAGACTAGAATCAAATGCTACTAATCTAAGTTTATTTCTGTAGTTCTCATGGCTACAACCTGATCATTAAAATATTATAATGCTATGAGGATTTGAAGACCAAATTGATACGACTGGAAGAACGGGAACAAAGAGTAATTTACTAGCAACAATGGAGCATACAATTTCATTGCTTTCCTTATAACATAGTTTTGTTCTTGCATCAACACTCACAGTTGGGTTATGATTTCGAACGCAAAACCATATATTAGTTATTGGTGCAAGTGTTTTCATCAAAGGTAGAAAAAGTTGGCCTTTCTTGCCATCATATAAGATTTGGTTATGGTCCGAGAGGTTTCACTCCCATTCTTTCGATGCTTTTATCCAACTCACTCGAGTTGCTAATTAACTAAACATGTTTTTGTTTACTTTCAAGAGTTACGACTAAAAGGATCAATATTTTCATACACTAAAGACTATCTCAATTACATGGTATATGGAGTAAAAGGATCACTTTTCTGTACATTAAGGACTATTTCGATTACTTGGTTAATGAAAGGGCAATTTATCATAGGCTCATAGCTAACCTATGAACAGTC
The DNA here is from genome assembly GCA_036250505.1 of Solanum acaule. Classification (NCBI taxonomy): domain Eukaryota; kingdom Viridiplantae; phylum Streptophyta; class Magnoliopsida; order Solanales; family Solanaceae; genus Solanum; species Solanum acaule. Next base: position 15,983 of record JAJOOR010022644.1, on the reverse strand, counting down.
AAATTAGACATGGTTTTTAATCTCACGCAACAGATAAACATGCTTATGTAATGGTTATAGGCAATCTAAAGCAATTACAAGAGTTGTAGAACAACAATTAGCATACTCAGTTATAAGCATCTCACATGGAGAAGTTGAAGAAATAAAATTGTTAATCGATTGAGTTAAATTCAAGTCGTTCTCTTGAGTAATGAAACAAAAACACCTATGTCAGTGGAAATTGTAGGAGAATGAGAAGACAGACCTCCATTGAACTCCGGCGAATTGCCCTCTTTATCTTCCAGAAGCTTCATCGGAACCGCTCTTCACTTTCCCTTTTGTGTTAGGGTTTTCACCACCGTATGAAAGGCGAGAAATAAAAAGTAAGGAGATCGATCCTTGCGATGCTGCTCTCACTCCGGCGACTCTCCGAGCTATCGGAGAAGATGATTGAGAGCAGAGGAGAGAAGGGGCTTGTCTCTTTTTTCAAATCGGGTTTGGGCTTTGGGGCCTAATTTGATTCTCTCTTTTTTCATTTTGGGCCTTTTGGCTTTTACTTTGTTTTGTCTTGCTTTGTATTCCGATTTCCTTTTTGGAAAAATTATATAAACATGACCCTTAATTTGGGTCAGCGGACAACTATGACCTCCAACTTTGAGTGTCCACAAGTAGACATTTAAACTTGCATAATACATGTAGGACACAAAATTGTCATGTAGACGAATGTGCCCATTTGTTCAATTTTATACAAGTTTAAGTGTTGGAGGGCATAGTTGTCCACTAAAGTCAAGTTAAGGTCATGTTTATGTATTATTTCTTTATTAATATTTCTATAGTTTGAAATAATTACATGTTGTCTTACTAAATCATATGAGATTTCAAATCAAATACACCTAGATACATATATTTTTACTACCAAATATAATAAAATAGAGAGAGGTGAGTGAGAGAAGAAGAGAGATAGGTGAGATAGGAGGGAGGCGGCCAGATAAAGGGAGAGAAGCGAGTGAGAGAGGAGAGCGAGATAGGACAAATGCGAGCAAGAGAATCAGATACATGTGAATCCACAATTACACTTAACTTTGACCTCATATATCTGAGATACGTGTATCTAGACGCGTCAGATACATGTATCTGAAGTCTAATTTATGTTGAGTTTCGTAATAATGAAAAGTGAAGGAAAGGGAGGTAATTTAGGTACTAAACTAGTGGGATTTCTGTAAGTTACCCTTTGTTTTTTGGAAAACTACCTATTAGACATACATTCATACCATGTATATTAATTCTACCTATACTTTTAAATAATTATTTATCTTACAACTATTAAGAGTTTCTACCATATATTGAGAAAGATACACTTTAAACATGTATTTGTGCTACCAAATATATTAAAATAGGGAGAGATGCGAGCTATATGGGAAAGGAGGCGAGCGAGACAGTCATGTAACTCACACTAGATACATAAATATGCATGTATCTAGGGTGATTCACATATATCTGAGATACTGAATACATAGGACAGTAGCGAGTGAGAATGAGGAGGGCGAGCGAGATTTGTCTATGTATCTTAGATATATGCAAATGCACTTGGATACAATGTATCTAGAACAAATTACACCTGATTTTGACCACATATATCCGAAGATACATGTATCTAAACATAGCTGGACACACCAAAATCTGGTAAGATTCGTAATATTGCAAACTAGAGTGTGTATCTAAGTAATTAGCTTCTAAACTAGTGGGATTTACATAAGTTTCCTTTTTTTTAAAAAAAAGAAGTTATAAGTGAGTGGGTGATCTATGGGTCTATTTGGATTTCCATATTTTACCCACTTTCTTCATATTTATATGATCTTTTAAAATAGGTTAAAACTTATATTACCCATTTAAAAAATATGAGTGGTTTATTTAGTTACTATGAGTTAAATGAACTCCTTCCACTTAAATGGATTGAAATTGTCACCCCTATCTATGTTTTTAAATCACTCTTGTTTGTTAGTTAAACAACAAAAAATAGTTAGTATTATTACCTGTTGTATTGACTGAGTATGTTAATTACTGCTAATTAACTTCCGAATGAGTGGTTAACTAACTAACAAATTGATAATTACTGTTAGAACAAAATGACTCTTTTACCCTTACAGAATATGCCTTAGTCTTCAAATTGCTTTCAACGAACTCCCACAACGATTTTATCAACAAATTGAATTCGATAATTTAGAGATAAAAATCAATTACATTCAGAACAAATAAGGGGAGTGTATGAGTTAGGATACATACGATCCAAAATAATAACAAAAGCCATAAAAATATGAGGTTCAAATCCTGGTTGTACCATCAAGCTAAAAACATCGTCGCTAATCAAAATAGTGGTGGGAGTAGTAGCGTTAGCTATTTTTCGCGATATATTTGCTACAATATGACCATCTGAATTTGTGATGTTGCAATTTCGCCTACGAAAAGAACCCTCCACTCTGTAATTTGGCTTCCTCTGCCTCTTTTTCATGTCCATGACATTATTATTAGTCTCTCCCGCAACAAATACTTGAGCTTGGCATGACGTAGTCGTCATGCTTGCTCCCATCATCGCGAACAAAGATGATGGAGGTCTTCTCATTACGAATAAAGGAGTGGATCCATCGTCATCTTCTCCTCCGCTATATCCATTCCATTCATATTGTAATTGCGCGTTCATCTGTTAATATATAAATTCATGAGTATATATATATGATTCGTAAATTGATTAATGGTTGAATATTGATAGCCTTCTAAATTTATTAGTAAATTTCATTAAACATCTGAACTATGGTTTGTTCTAGTTTAGCACTTGAATCTATAATAACATATTCCTACGTGTTTTTAAGGGTCATTACGTGGTCCAATAAAATATGACACTTTCTTTAATATACACATCAACATCAATTGAAATATGTTTGATTTACAGTTTACTGAGGCTAACACATACAATCAAAGAAAGTGATATATTATACGTGGTAATGAACACTTGAGAACACGTGTAAAAAATTTAGCAAAAATTTGAATCGGAAGTACATAGTATCTAATATGAATCATGTATTTAAGAAGTGCTCAAGCGGAACATGTCATAATCCTGAGTGTCTAAATGAATTGACTAACAAGTTAAAAGGGTTATCAATGTATTCAGGCTTGATTTATGACAAGAAATGAAGATGAACCATATGTACCTGTGGTCTCAATGTTAAGAGAGGTTTACCCTGTGCGTCCATGAGTACTAGTCCACCGGATCGGCTGCCCCGGCTAGCGATGGCCCGATTCTTCCTTCGGGTATAGTTGTCAACCCGAAAAACTAACCTCCCTTGCTTATCGAACACCGTGAATCCATCCGTACCTTGGAAACTCATACTCGATTTCTTCCAAACCGTGAAGATAGATGGGAAATTAACATGTGATTTACTTGTTATTACACGAGCTAGACGAGGAGGAGGAAGAGGAGGAAGACGATTATTATTATTATATTCACGATCATCATCGTCTTTGTTGTAAACAAGACGTTTGCGTCGCAAAATTTTAGGATGATATGATGGATGAATTTTTGACATGTATGCAAGTAAGATGGTTGTACTATACTTGCCCTGCTTGATCTCTTAATAAACATAACAAGATTAGAACAAGATTGTAATTATTTTATAATATGATTAATATATATAATCTCTCTATTTAGTTTTTGATCTAAACATAGTGGAAGATGACGAGTCTTTGTCGCGTTCGAATGTGTTATAAACTTAGTACGCAAAACATTAATTAACTATTCTAATTAAGAATGTTAATTGGAAGAGTATTGACCATGCTACAAGAATTAATGTATTTATGTGGAAAGAGATACCTATATTATAACTAATTTATGTTTGTTTAATTAGTAATAAGAAATTATTAGTGGATGGTATTAAGTCAAGTGGTTATTAACAATGTTAAATATCAGGATCAAATTGAGGTAGGGCCAGCTGGCCTTATGTCCACTTCCATTATTCCTAGTTACATAAAATAATAATAATAATAATATTATAGGTATAGATCTCTCTAAAGTTTATATTAATCAACTAATTATGATTAATGGTATAGGTTAGTTGCCCACAGGAAGAGTAATCCCCCTATATATTTTGGTCCAAAAATAGGAAGGAAAGAAAGAAGAACACAAAAAATTAACCTTGTTATAATTAAGCACATTCGGAGGAATCTTAGTAGCTTAGTTAGTTGGTTATCTGAATTCTCATCTTAGTAGTGAGAATTCGATTCCCCACATTGTAATCCACGTTGATCTGATTTCCCCGTCCCCACCCTAAATTTTTGAAGGAAACAAAATAAGCGCATCTAGTTCTTGGTTTCTCGATGTTGGCTTCCTAATTATATTGTTCACGTTCTAGATATGTAAGGGTGTTGAAAATTCCGTTATGATAGGATGTGTGGTCTGTTTATATGATTTAGCGATCCCCACCTTTCAAGTTAGTTATTATAATTGAGTTAAATCTAAAATACATTTCTTAACATGATATGAGAGTAAATAGAGATTTTAAAATTGAATCTCACCGCCATCCATCATCAAAGAAAATCTACATGTATTTTGGCCCATAAAAAACAAACTCACACGTAAAAAAACGAATGGAGAATATAATAAAATAAATAAAAGTATATTCATGGTTACCCACTTCAACAAATTTTACTGTTTTCTTGAGTGGAGTACACATAAAAAATTGAATTAATATTTTTGTTGGTTTTCTATTCGAGAAATCTGCATTAGAGCTTTGATTATATCAAAATCGCGTATTATATGGCTAATTTGGAGTGAAGCTCTCAACAAGATATTCTCCTTATCCATGGTTCGAATCCGAAAACTCTAATTAAATGCGAAACAATATCACCACAAGAAAAAATATTAATACTGGACTTGATCCAGCAAAAGGCCAGAAAAGTAACATGCATGGCAACCTTAATTACCAGCCAATTATTACAATTAAATCACCGAAATAGTATTATAAATTGCAATTTTTTTCATGTTAATATAGTTAAATAAAATTAGTAATTTTTTTTATAAAAATTATAAATTTAATATAAGTCTATGTGCTTATATAGGGTCCTGCTTTCTTATTGTACCAACTCCAATTTGGATTTTACTATTTAATTACCTAATACAGCTCACGCATTTTCCTCACTAAAACCCAAGTTTCTACAAAAAAAAAAAAAAACAAACAAGAAAATTCTAAAATCAAAATGCTTGAAAGTAGTCACACCTAGCTAGACTATTTCTCTCATTGTTAAGCTTGACGATATGAATTTTGCTCGGATGATAAATATTCATCACTATTTTCAAATTTAAAGTTACGAGTTCAAGTTATCAAAAGAATAAAAAGGAAGAAAACTCCTAGGGAAGGAGTAAAAAGGTAAAATAATTATTAAAGGTAAATTAAATTACATTAATTGAATATTTTAAAGTTAAAATTGTTTAAATATAAAAAAAACTATAAAAAAGTACTATAACTCATAATTCTTCTCATGTCAATATAGTAAAATAACTTATAAATCTAATAATCAATTTTTTTGTAATTTATCTCAAATAAACAAAATATCATATAATTTAGAACAAAAGGAGTAAATATCGAATGATATGTTTATGAATTTTGTTGTGTGAATAAGAAACAAGGACAGAATATTATACCTCTAAGCCCAATGTTTGACGTTAGTCCTGGTAATTATACATGATCATTCTCTTCTTAATCAGCTATATCAAGGTTTATTTTTTAGTTTTTTATTCGGTATTCGATATCTACATGTTGGTTAATTACTTAATTTAGATTGGCGTTTGATAAGGCTTCATTTTGAGGGTAACATTTTCTATCAAAAAAATTCATACTCATAACTCAAACCCGAAATCTCTGATTAAGAAAGAACCAACTGAATCGCATCACATTAGGTATATCAAGGTTAATGCTTTACTCTTTGGTCCTGTATACCGCTTGCGCATTTGTTGTTGTTTTCTTATTTGTCTTTACTGAAGGTGGATTCCTCATAAAATAATAAATTACCACTAGGGCGGCTTAACAAACCTGAAGATGTGAAACTAAATCTTACAAATTAGATTCCCAAATTATGTGACATAATTGACATTTAGAAAATTATTTTAAAAGAATTTATGGTTTTTAAATATTTTTAGTTGTTATTTATTATAATTTATAGTATTTTTTAAAATTATTTTTAAATAATATAATACTACTTCATGTGTTTTAATTTATGTGACATGGATAGAATTTTAAGAGTCTGCCAAATTTTATATATTTTTCAAATATTTTAAATTGTTATTTATTGTGATTTTCACGTCATTTTTCAAACAATATATGCTATTTTTTCTATCCTAATTTATGTGGTATCAATAGAATTTCAAGAGTCAATAAATTTTTTATGTCTTTTAAAATTTAAATATATTAAGTTATTGATTATCATGATTTATAAAAATTTTAAATATTCAAAAAGGCTCAAACAAAAAAAAATTATAACAAAAAAATATAAAAATTACTTAAATATTTTTTACTAGAAGCACACATGTCGATCAAGAAAGGCCTACTTCTACACTTCTCTGTATAGTAGTAAAGTAGATTTTTGTTTGTTTTTTTTTGGTTAAGAAATAATTTTATTACCAAAAGTGAATAGTTACATAATCAAACAGAATAGACCACAGGTTTCTCAAAAGGAAAATATAAACTAGACTTAGTACTTACAAGGAGTCTTGAGTACATCCTACTACTATGTCCCAATGACTTGCATTTTGCACATGGATGACTTTTGCTTATTGATTGTTTGAATAACTAGAAATTACTTCATAATTTTTTAAGGGTAAGAAGAGATTTGTTAAATTCTAATTGTTTTCGGTTATAAAAATGTGATATTCTTATTGAAACGAACTAAAAGGTAAAGTATATCATATAAATTGAGATAGAGAAAATATACCATAGTCGAGCGGGCATGGTTAGTCATCTATTTACAGTGAAATTCTTATGGAATGTGTGTGTTGTGAATTAATCTGATTCCGTAAGGGCCTATGAGCTAAAAATGATGAATGAGTTTGATTCAGTTCTAACTATTGAGTCAAGTCAAATATTAGAGAGTTTTATTTGGATCCAGACTCAATTACCAAATTTGTTAAAAAGGACGATTATGCAAATTGTTATGGAGTATTTGTATTTCCTCACCCCTTTTCTCCGAGTTCTACTTCTTGTCCCTTTTTCTATCTGTATTCTTCAATTTTCCTTTTAGTTCTTAAATTCCTTTGTAATTCCAATTACGAGTTAATGGAATATATCTATCGGTTGTTTGAGTTTAATTTGGGTTGGTCTAGCCATTGAGTTTGTTTCAGTGTAGGATGAGAGTAAGGAGTGTATTAGGTGCTAGCCGGGGAGGATCTAAAAGCTCGTTTACGCGTTCACGTGAACTCAATAATTTTGTACATACTTTGTATTATGTATACATATGTTAAGAAATCAACAAAATATTTATAAATATTTGACACTGAATCCAATCACAATCATAGTATTAACTTGAGATCGTTGAAGAAATTCATAAATTTCAAATGCTGAATACGTCTGGTTAAGGCTTAGAGCAGAGGAGTAGCACAAGAGGTACAATTACAAGTCTTAGGTACAAAAGCACAAACTCCGTAAGGCTTATTAGGGAGTTGACAGTCTATAACAAAGCAACAAGGCAAGCTTGTACAGTTGCTGGGCTCTGCCTCTGCCTCTGCCTCTGCCTCCGTCTCCGCCGTGGACACACAACACTCGCAAGCCAGACACAGCTGAAAAGGCTGCTGTTGTTGAGACCATAACCACGTCTTAGAGTTGTTATAATTACCAGCTCCTAATTCCATTTCTAGCTCCTGAGTTGCTGTTACTAGTCTGTATTCTGTATCGCGATGCAGGGGCTCTAATCGTTTCCTTGTGGATACTGATAATGATGTCTCATCTTGCTTCAAATCATCGTTATTAGACTCAATACCAGGATTAGTCACATGAGAGCCTGAACAATGTCGTTACAAATGAATTACCAATATACATCGTTCAGTAATATCAGGTCAATCAAAGGATATGTAAAACTAAACGTCTCTTTTGATACATTTTACGTATCTTTAGTTTAAAATGCAGAAGACTTAAAATTATTCTTTACTTTTCTAAACCTCGTCCAAGTCAAAATCAAACAAACAAATTGAAACAGACAGAGTTTAAATATAGCTTTGCAACTAAACTACTATCAAAGAGTTAGTTACCTCTAGCTGAAACCATCATAACAAAACAATAGAACAAGATAACAAGAATTACTCGCAGTGATGATAGTTTTACAAGATTTTGAGCGAACGATTTCTGCATGATTCCCGATAGTACGAGTAGAGGAGCAACCAATCAACTGCAGACCAAAAGATAAGAGTAGTACTTGTAAGTTGTATCAATTGTTCCTAAATTTTTGCGAGTTGTAAGAGCAATAAAAAAGCTTATTGGTAAAGTGGTTGATCAAGGAATATATTCTAACTTTGATTGAACTCCATTCTCCATCTACATCTATGACAGTTGGAGAATTCTCTATCACAAATAGAACAAATTTAAACACTTTTATTGATTCCTAAAGAATAAACTAAACACTATATCTTAGAAAAATGTTCTGCCTTATCTCCTCTGTTTCTATCTGTTGGAAATAATTATTGGATCGGGTCCACTCATAAGGGACACTAATTAAGCCCATTAACCTTATCCCTTATGAAGTTATTGGTTTATTGATAATGATCTATTAGTTTAGCGATTTTGGTAATGGTTTAGATTTTTTTATTATTGGTTTTTAACGGTTTGAGATTTTTTCTTAACGGACAGGTTAGCTGATAACCCGTAGTAAATTAAATAATTATATTTATACCATATGGTATATAAAGTCATTGACTTAAAGTTTAGTTTCTTACCTTTATTCTTGTTTCCTAAGTGAATTTCAATGATTTATTTTTTGTATTAAATCTCAACGGTTAAACCAATAACTGAATCGATAACTGATAATCCAATCAATAACGATATATAACCAATAATCCAATATCTTAGTGGTTTTATAACAGTTTGTCTTGTTTATAAACTGATAATCAATATATCAGATTAATAGACTTCATAAATGAACATAACCAACCCGTACACAGTCCTATTATAAGGTAATAATGATACCATGAAGTCTATTTTGACCAGGAAAATAATGAAATTATGAAGTCTATTTATATTGGACAATGATAATGTTGGTAGCATTTTGTGGAAACAATTTTTAACTAACCTATACATACATTGGGATTAAAAATATAAAAGGGAGGATGTTGGAAAATGGTACACTTAATGCAGATTTTTCAGTCAAAACAAAATTTAGTGTAATGATTTTTGGATGTGATTTCTGTCGAGTACTACTGACAGTTCTAAAATTGGTTAGAGTCTACGCTAACATATTTAGAGAGTAAGTGAACGTAGATGATGATAGAAATCAAATAGAGGTTGTTTTCAAAGAATCTTCAATATGAATACAACAACTCAAAGTAGGTATGAAATGGAAAAACAACAGTAAAGAAATCATACCAACTAATAGAAAAATAGTAGCAATAACAAAATAGTGCGATAATCGTAATACCATAAAAAACAGATGATGATAGTAATCAAAAGCATGTTAACATTCCACTATCTACTAATCTTCTATCATAATTCACGACTTTCACACCCTCTTATCTATGATTATGTCGTCGGTAAGGTGAAGCAGTGTTTTAGAACCAACGAAATAACAAAAAAAATTATTATTTTATAGTCAGAGATTAACCTGCGAGACACGTTCATAGAGACTAGCTGCTATTATAGCATGAATACAAATATTGATTGACCAAAATATCCTTCACCTTTATACCCTTTATTAATCATATAATGTCTATATAACAATAATGTACAAAAAAGTGAAAGTGCCGGAGAAATTTCAGAATGGTTAGGATATGCAATTGATAGGATTAACAAAATAGGAACATGAAGTTGGATTTGACTCTCTAAATATTTAATTAACTAATGTCGATAAAATATTTAACACTCTTTATTAATGTATATATTTATTGCCCCTAAAGTTATTTTTGTTTCGGTTGCATGACGACCATGCTAATAAATAATATGATTATCGTGAAATCTTATATCTATCCATATTATAAAAAAGTTCATTTTTTCAAATAAAAAGACAAATATGAATTCATACATCTCAAGTTCAATATCTATTTATTTCATGGAAAGTCAATTTTCTTAACTTTCTAGATAAATAATGAAACCACAATGAAGGTATATTTAGTAAATATATTATTAATATTGGCCATATTTGTTGCATTCAGTAGAAGAGGAGTAGGCCAGGACACATAATATATGAGCTACTGCGAATCTCCAAAAAGATAAAGTATTCAGTTTTTTTAATGTGGTTTGCACAACTCAAATAATCGGTATATATGTTATTTTCTTTAATGTTCCAATTTATACGATATTGATAAAATTTTAAGAGTCAATTTTTTTATGTGTTTTAAATATTTTAAGTTATTAATATGGTAATGTATAATATTTGTTACGTAATTTTCAAATATATAAAAGACCTAGAAAAATAAGATAAACAAATTAAAATTAAGCCACAAAAAATGGCCAAAATGCCTTTAGATGCCTGCTTTGGCATCTACACGGAGGGTTACCTTTGCTTCGAACAAGCTATATTCAGTTGCTTACAATTGTGATTTTTGTACGGGTTCAATTTTATCTCTATATGCACGATCGTGTATAAATATGTATAGTATATACATTAAAACTTTTTTCATAACTTACAATTAGTTATTTCTTCATAATATATATATTAAATAATGTTTAAAGACTTTTATGTCCTTCATAATTTTTTTTAATTAAGGTTAAAATTGTAATCATCTAAGCATATTATCCAGATTCTTAGAATACCTATATTTTTAGACCTACAAGAATTCTTTGTAGCTTATATTCCTCTGCTCCTGCACTGCCCGCGCCACCGCCTATGCCTTTGCCTGCACCTGCACAACCTGCGCCTGCGTCTGGGCCTGTGCTGCCACCTTCCTTGTATATGTCGCACTATGTTTCTTTTATTGTAACATTATTGGACATTTCTTAATTGTTCAAATTTACAAGAATCAAAATTAGTAAGTGTGGTGGAGTTTATAGTTTTAATAAAAATATGTTCTCTATTGTGTTCGATAAAAAAAACTTGTCGTCTCTGGCTCCTTCGTCTGCACTTCATCTTCTTTTCCAGTCTTGTTTTAAACCTATATCCTCTCCTGTTTTTCTAATTTGTTTTTATTTTTGATTTGTTTTGTTCTTAGGTTTAGATTTATTAACTTCACATTGTAATATTGTTATTTAAAGAACTAAGGATTACTTTAGGTTAATAAGATATTAGCCACGTGTTTGAAATATATTACCTTGGGTGTTAATTGTCGTAAAACATTATTTATTGATACGAAGATTTGAATTGGTTAATTCAAAGTTCTAAAATATTTCAGATAAAATGTAAATGATTTTTTTAATATGTAAGCTTTGTACTTTTTTTAAATTATTATTTATCACAATTTTCATGTGATGACCCTCCCGGTCATTTCTGTGTAAATTCCTTATTTTCGCCATTTCGAATATTCTTATAGCGACCCTAAGTCATTTATGAATTTGTTGGGACTGATAGCTCGGTCACCTGGTCGTTTATTTGATTTTTATGCGAGTTTACGTGTTTTGGAGCTTTTGAAACTTGTTGAACAGTTGATTTCAATCAAAAGTTCAGGAAGACGGTCTCAGAATGTAACTCTAATGGTTTCATCAGCTCCGAAAGGATAATTTTAGGCTAGTGGTATAGTTGGCATGGACTTCGAGGCTTCCGGTTCGAGTTTGTGTCATTAGGCTTTTTTTTCTTTCCTTTTTTGCTCTTTATGAAGAGAAGAATTGTAAGACAACTTCTACTACTCTGTCTGTCTTAAATTATTTGTCGTATTTTTTTTACACTATCTCTTAAAAAATATTAATTAAAAGGGTTTTAAAATTATTTTACTCTTATTTACGTATTTCTTATTTGAACTAGGTAAGATTAATTAAAAATTACCTTATTTAATACAAATATTTCCTCTTTGATTAAGAGCCTATTTGACATTGCTGCTAAAAACTGCTTATTTTTAGAAGCGTTTTTTTAAATAGCTTTTCAAAAAAAGCAATTTGTGTTTGGCCAATTCATTTGAAAGGTGTTTTTGATAAGCAATATGTGTTTGACTAATTTTCTTTAAAAAGTGCTTTTGAGAGTCAAATTACGAAAAAAGGACAAGTATTGATGTGCTTTTAATATTAAGATTATTTTATAGAGAGGAACTATTTTAAACATCTAATACATAAACTTTAATTACATTTTAAATTTAATTATTTGAAATGTACATATTCAAATTTTCAATCAAGATTGTACGTAGATAAATATTGTTGAATATTTTTGAAAAGAAAGAATCTTTTTTTGTTATTTATTACCTATTTTTTTTATTCAATCTTAGCTATTGTCCTCTTCTTTTTTTTTTTTTTATAATACTCTAAAGTTTTAAAAATTCAAACTAAAATAAAATAATACGTAAATTAAGAAAATAAAATTTGTTATTTGTTACTTTTTTGGGAGGGTCTAAATGTTTAATTGTTATTTTTTTTCCTTTTTAATCCTAAAAAAATATCGTTGTTACTTTTATTTATAGTTCTGTAAAATAATATATAAAGTAATATATACAATATAATATATGAATAATAATAATATAAAACATAAATAAAAAAAAATTATTATATAAAAATAAAACTAAAATTCTTGAATAAAAATCAACCAAACTTAAGAGATATGTTGATTAATTAATAAGGGATATATTGATAAATATGTATATATGTAAGTGATATTTTAATCTTAAAAAAATTAATTTTCTATTTCTGTTTTTGCCTTTTTTTAAAAGCAGAATTTTTTAGCTTCATGCCAACAACAGAAAAAACTGCCTCTGCTTTGATTTAAAAGTAATTTTAAGAATTTGTCAAACACTTAATTCTCTAAATAAGTGTTTTTTCTCAAAAAAACACTTCTGACCTCCCAACAGCAATGCCAAACAAGCTCTAATTTTGAGTATGTTTTCTACTTTTCCATGTGTTTTAGTTCACTCAAGTAAGATTATAGTATCAAAATTTTGTATGTGATAACAAATTTTATAGCTAATAGGTATTTTAATTAATTGAATTACTCTAAATCTTTACATAGAGGTAGAGTCCTAATAAAATTAACTTTGAGACACCAATTTAGGTGCAAACATTATTACATATTTTAGCAGTATAATAATATTATATATAAAAATAGATTTTGAAATAATAAACATTAACATTGTAATACTGATTTAGTGGTAAAGCTACCGTGTTTTTAGTCCCTTGGTAGACTTTATCAGTCAAAAAGGGCCAACTCAGCCCTACCCAACCCAAGCCTCGCTGGTCTGGGAATTTGATGGGCTAGATCGAGCAGACCCTTCATTTGGAAGGGTCTGAAAATGCCCAACCCAATCCAACTCTAGAAGGGCTGCGGGCTGGGGTGGGCTAGCCCTGTTTTTTTTTATTTTCGAATTTATCCTGAAGGCGGTAGAACTGATGAAACTACGTGAAACCCTCACAGGGGTTATGCAGAAAGAATGGGCAAACCCTTCTGAGTTGTACACGAAGATATGGAAAGAGACATTTTTATGTAAGCCATAGAAGCCAAGCTTATGGAATTGTTGATTTTGTAGCGGTTCAAGGAAAATAACACGCAAATCTGTGATTTGAAATTTTATCTTCGAATTAAATATTCTATTAAATAGAAGTAATTCATCATCATTCAGTTAGGATCAATCTAAACCAACACATCATATTATGTATACGATTCAACATGCCAACTATTAAACAACTTATTAGAAATACAAAATAACGAATCAAAAATTTCACAAAATCCCCTGCTCTTCGGGGGTGCCCTCAGCGTCGAGGAACATGTACTAGGGTGTATGTGGGACTCATTTAGATCATGAGCAGGCACAAAAGCAAGAAAACTACTTTTACAATACCAATGATTAGTACTTCTGAATGGGATAAGGTGGAAAAAGGAACTTAATTTTTTCTTTTCAAACTTAAAATTCTATAATATCAAGAAGATGAGAAGATTTTCAAATCAAATATGGAAAATAATGGTGTTCTTTCAATAACACTAACAAAAAATCTAGAGTGATGCATCCTAGATACTCGAGTGAGATAAGAGAGTGCCGAGTGAGATGGAAGGGAGGTGAGGGCACGAGATTTGTCATGTATCCTAGATACACATGAATTCACAGAGTAGAGTGTATCTAGAACAAGTTAACCTAATTTTGAATTCATGTATTTCGAGATACATGTATCTGGACGTAGCAAAATCTGATAAGATTCGTAATATTACAACATACCGTTCCTTTAAGTAATTAGCTCATACACTAAAGAGATTTCTATAAGTTACCATTAAATAAATAGTTTTGTCCCATGGGCCGACCCCGGCCCAGCCCTGATCAAGCCTCAAGGGCCAAGGGCTTATATGGGCTAGGATTATAAGCACTGGGTTTAAATGAGCTTGAAAAATCCTATCTCAATCCTACAGTTGCTTGGCTTACTGGTTGTTCGTTTTTCCTTTACCTTATTGCTTAGAATGTGCTTTCGTATATCAACACCAATATAATTTTGACTTTTGATATTTATGACAAAATTTGTTCACTATATTTAATTTTGCTCCTTAATTGTTAGTGTAACGGTGAGTTGGCATGTTCCTCTTTAAGTACATTTTGTTGGGTATATAGCAAGAGTTAATGGAAAGTGGAAAGAAGATGAAATGAGAGGAACTTGAAAAATTCTCTTATGCTTTAGTAAACAGACATTTATCCCTCATTGATGGTGGAAAGAAAAATAGAAGTATTTAATTAGAGAAATACTTCTATTAGTTGTTAAAAGGGTTGGAAAGAGGGAACCCCCTCGCGTCGTCGTCGTCGTCGCTCGCTCGGCTTCGAAAAATGATCGATCGAGAGATTATTTTTTGGACAAAGTTTGTTTTAATTATTCAGTTAATTATTTATTTAAGTAATTAAATTAAATGGCCAAAATGTTTTAATTATTTAAATAATTAGCCGAAACGTCCCAACCCGATTGAAATTCGCGCGACCCGTTTTATTTAAAACACTTTCCCATTTTATTTGATTTTCCCACCATTGGAGATGATTGTTCTGAAAGGTTGCAACTTTCAAGAACATCCATGACCGTTTGAAAGGTTGCAAACTTTCATGAATGGTCGTGTGGTTTCTGAAAGGTTGCAACCTTTTGGAACTAGTGCTTCTTAGCTATAAATACCAGTGATTCTTAGCTATAAATACCATGACCGTTTGAAAGGTTGCAAACTTTCATGAATGGTCGTGTGGTTTCTGAAAGGTTGCAACCTTTTGGAACCAGTGCTTCTTAGCTATAAATACCAGTGATTCTTAGCTATAAATACCATGACCGTTTGAAAGGTTGCAAACTTTCATGAATGGTCGTGTGGTTTCTGAAAGGTTGCAACCTTTTGGAACCAGTGCTTCTTAGCTATAAATACCAGTGATTCTTAGCTATAAATACCATGACCGTTTGAAAGGTTGCAAACTTTCATGAATGGTCGTGTGGTTTCTGAAAGGTTGCAACCTTTTGGAACCAGTGCTTCTTAGCTATAAATACCAGTGATTCTTAGCTATAAATACCATGACCGTTTGAAAGGTTGCAAACTTTCATGAATGGTCGTGTGGTTTCTGAAAGGTTGCAACCTTTTGGAACCAGTGCTTCTTAGCTATAAATACCAGTGATTCTTAGCTATAAATACCATGACCGTTTGAAAGGTTGCAAACTTTCATGAATGGTCGTGTGGTTTCTGAA
>JAJOOR010022642.1:0-27593 GCA_036250505.1 Solanum acaule | reverse complement strand
ATTTTGATACGGTTGCTCTAAAATTTGGGTTAGACCCATTTCCCACTCAATTTGACCCCCTACACAAGAATATGAAGTTGGATTTTCAAAAAACGAAATGGATTTTTTTTATATATAGCTAAACAAGTTTCTGGTAACTTCCGAAGCACATTTTTAAGAACTTTTTGGGTCATTTCATGGAGTTACAAAGGAAAGAGTAGCCCATGGATATAACAAAAAATAAACATCTAAATGAAAGACTCGTAACATACCAGTAACCACATCAGGAGAATCTTCCTGATCCTAGCGAGCCTGAAGCGCATACAACCTGTTCTGGCGCTGACCGCCACTTGTACCAGATAAGGCACCCTGCTGAGTTGGGTGACCTGCTGGTGTTTCTGGAGCTGTAGACTGAGCACTACTATTGTTACCTCCTTGTTCCTGTTTAGAATAAGGGCAATCTCTCAATCTGTGACCAGTCTGACCACAACCAAAACATCCTTCCTTGCCTACAAGACACTCGCCCGAATGGTTCTTACCACACTTTGGACAATTCGGGTAGTTCCTGTTACCTGAAACACTCCCTTGAGACATAGAGCGTGATGCTCTACCTTTTTGAACTTGTCTAAACCTGGGGGATGGAGCACTAGCTGATAAAGGTGCTGGAGCTGAATATTTCTGCTGAAACTGTGAGCTATTTCCACCACCCAATTTATGCTGAGAGTACTCGTTGTTGCCTTTCTAGCCTTCTTATTATCCTTAGCCTGTTCCCTAAGCTTATCTCCCTCAACCTGCTGAGCATGAGTCATGAGCCTAGAGATACTCGTATCCTCCAACAACATAGCATTTCTGCACTCTGTCTTCACCAAGTTAGATACCCCAAATAGGAACTTACTCATATGTGCCCTGGGATCGGCAACCATATGTGGAGCATACCTAGAGAGCTGGGTAAACTTAAGTCCGTACTCTTAGACTGACATGGAACCTTGTCTCAAATTCATAAATTCCTACGCCTTAGCCTCCCTCAACTCTCTTGGGAAGAACATATCCAGAAAAGCTCCGGTAAAACACTCCCAAGTCATAGGAGCTGCATTCTCACCCCTATTTTCCTTCCACTGCGTGAACCATATGTGAGCCAAATCCTTGAGCTGGTAGGACACCAACTATACCCTATCATTTCCAGTCACTGGCATCACTCCAAAGATCTTCTTGATTTCATCAATGAAGTTCTGGGGGTCTTTACCAACTTGCGACCCTAAAAACTCAGGTGGACGAACTAGAACCTACTGATTGTTCTAGTTGGCTACACTCTGGGCCAAGAGTTGGATAGCATTTTGAAACTCTGCATTCAAAACCTCATGGTCTGGGACTGGAGGAACTGTGTTAGCATTGCGGGCATTAGGATTCCTTGCGTAAGCTCTACGAGGAGGCACGATCTAAAATGCATAACATCGAGTTAGAAAGGAGATCATACCCACGCATGATAAGAATAACAAGAAAGTGAAGTTTTTCCTAAATTACTTCGTAGCCTCCCCTCATAGGTGTGGAGCGCTTCACACTCATGAAAGGGACTCTACTTAGTGGGACTTTTCAGACATCCTAGGACTCTTAATCTTAATGCTCTGATACCAAATTTGTCACACCCCGGGGCTACCTCCTTGACATAAACATGGGATCTAGGATCACGAGTGACCCCAAGCTAACCCTGAAATAATAGATACTGTGTGGAATCTAAAAACATGAGATAAACTAAAATGGTGGGGAAAACCCAATACTAGTCTGAATACATAAATACTACAATCAGAGTTAAAGATACTGAGTAATAACTCAAATTACTAAAGCTAAATATGTTTATGTCTGAATTAACTAGAGATGTTGGGACATGCCCGCAGTTAACTCTAGTAAAACTGAAACTAAAAGGAAAGACTGAATGTAAAAGAACATGTATGTCATCCTCGAAGAATGAGGACTCACAACTGATACTGTTGAATACGAATTGGGAACCAATCTACATGTGACCTGAACGTTGAGGACCTGAACCTACATCACGAAAAGATGTAGCGTAGAGTATGCGTCAGTACTTGAAAGTTACTGAGCATGCATGATAGGATAAAACTGAACAACATATGACTGAACAAAGCCTACTGAGCAATGATATAATCTAAACATGATAAATATACTAAGATATACTGAAAATGAACTAAACTGAATGCAATGACCAAGTACATGACATGGTGAAACTGAATACTGATATATAACTGAATAACCTGGTCAAATGCACTTGATTCTGACTATGGGAGCTACTAGTAACCGACATAACCACCACGTGAGCTAACCGTGGTGTCTGATGTATACACCCCATCGAAGGGACGATATACCTTGCTAGGGGTATAAAGGCATGATAGACGTGATTATTAAAACTGATGCCCACAGAGGGGACTTAACCTACGAGAGCACGTAGTTTTGGGACTATGAGGGTACGCTGAAACCCTAGTCCACTCGGTGCTAAGCCTACTCCCAACTGAATATGTATATGATACATTATGACTGAAATACTGAAATATTGAATAGCTCAAAATATTGACATGCAAATCTGAGAATGTAACAATTATATACTGATAATGTGACATTAGAAAATTGAATCACATATATTTGTTTAACTAACCTAGAATATGTAATTCATGAACTAAGAGAATCTACACAACTAGAGTTCTGAGTTTCATGCAAAGAACTAAGAAGTGATTCCGCGAAAACATGATAATCTAATTAGGAATACTCTAACAGCTAAATCATAACCAATATCTAAGGTTTTAGAAACCCTAGGTCTAAGCAAGATATAGGAATCAAGAATCTGATTGAATTCTAGGGACCTAGTGGATGAAAGGAATCCACCAGTGAAATCCCACATAACTGGTGACGAATTCCATAGAGAAATCTTTCGATTTCGGGGCTGGAATTTAATAAAACCTGTTGCGTTCTTGGAGAGGGATTGGTCGACGGATTTTCTCCTTTTGCGCTAAATTTCGATTGATTTTTGAGAATAAACGATTAGGATAGGATCTGATTAAGTTACTAGGCTTAAACAGATTAAAACAACGTAGTTTAGGGGTTAAACGACGTAGTTTAGGGGTTAAACGACTTAGTTTAGGTGACCAATGCATGAGGGAAAAGACCAAATGACCCTTAACTTAAAAATTGTCGGGGCCATCGACGGGCCTAACCGACGGGCAGTTCTGTCAGTCCGTCGTTTGGTTTCAGAGGCTGGGACTGAGGGTCATGATCCATGAACCTGGACCACGGCCCATGGTTTGACCTACGGTCCGTAGGTCCGACCGTGGGTCGTGCCTTATTTGAATTTTCTGGGGTTCTAGGGAGGGAATTGCAGTTGTGCAACCACGGACCCTACCTACGGTCCGTAGGTGGCCCCCCGTTGGTGGCACCTACAACTTCTAAAAATCTGCATTTTTACCTTTTTGAAAACTGGGGTGTTACAGTTATACACTTCAAATAACAATGAATTTTAACACGAATCTATATAAAAATAAAGTAGAAATGTTAGAACATGTAAATCAAGATACACCTAAAATAAAGAAGCAAAAAATATTTAAAAATTAGGACATATGTATTAATATATTATAGAGAAATTGCATTCATTCCAAAGTCATACAACCTATAATATATGTAAGAGATTGCATATTTTTCTTTACAAATATACAAAGATGACTTTTATATTAGATTGGAGGGTGAATTATACAAACAAAGTGAAGAAATGAAAAAATAATGCTTTGTTGACCCTTTTTGTTCATTTAGAGATTTCATAGTCCTATAAATATAGGCATATTTGCTCATTTTTTCACCACGTCTCAAAAAAGTACCTTTGAGTCTCGATATGTGGTGAAAATGAGGAACAAATATGCTTATATTTATATGACTATGAAATCTTCAAATTTAATAAATGGTCAACAAAGTAGTAACCTTATCTTTTTATTTCTTCATTTTGTTTGTACAAGTAACTCTCCAATCTAATGTAAAATCATCTTTGTATATTTGTAATACCTATAATGAAGTGAATAAAAATAGCAATGTTTTACATATATTATGGGATTAATGATCGTTTGAATGAATAAAATTTCTCCATAATATATTAATACATATGTCCTGAAAAAATTATTTTGTGTTTCCTTATTTAGGTGTATCTTGATACACATGTTCTAACATTTTTATTTTTATTTTTATATAGGTTCGTGTTGAAACAGATTGTTATCTTAAGTGTATAGCTTTGTATGACTTAACATTGTATGTAAATTATTACTCTTTCTTGTATATGTAGAGGCACTTTTTATTTTCTTTTAATTATTCGTTAAAGTTTATGATTCAAACATCATTCTCTTCTCTTGTTTTATCTCATGGTATTTTTTTTACAAGTTCTACAGTGAGTCCTACGGATTTTATGGAACAATGATCATTTTAATAAATTCAAATATCGTATCAAAATATATTTAAAATATTGGAATGGGAAAAGTTATATCATTTAATCCCATACATAGTATAAATTTATAGAACTAGATGACTTGATTTGATCTCTCTTGTGACATAGATCTGTTAAAATTTGGGATATCATACCGTCCGAAATTTTGGGTTGTTGGTCACTTTCAAAGATAACCTAAAGAATGACAAGTGGAAAAAGAGTAAGGAAAATCAATCAATTTAAAAGATTTGGGGTATATTTTATCAACTTATTAAATAGTTATAACAAATTTAGCTATTAATCATATAGGCATGAAAGATTCAGAAATTTTATGGAGTTCCCAACAACAGATAAATACATCATTAATACTAACAAAGTAGATATTCCAAATATCAGGATAAAAACTAAGAAAATGAAGCCACGTGAGGATCTAGAAGCTAGGATATAAACAAGAAAGGAAGGGGAGCAGTAGACACATATAGAAAAGAAAATGCCCTTAGAGGGGGATCATTACATGCTTTAACAAAGTTTTTGCTAATCAATATTAGCACACAAAAACTCTCACCAAAAAATTAGGGGTACAACATCATCTTTAACATTCAAGCATGGAGGTCAACATGGAATCCAAGCAAAAATAGGCATGAAGCACAAAATTAGTTCACACACTACAAAGATGGTCAGATCTAAATGAAGTAAGAAGCATAAACAAAAAGGAGGAAGACAAACCTGTGGTTGCATTGTGAATTCCTGACGGCAACCTCCATGAACTCCAAGTATCGGTGGACAACACATTACTTCCTAATCAAAGGCAGAGGAAGGTCAAATAATGGCAAGGAATGAGAAAGAAAAGAAGGAAAAGGAAGGAACAAAGATTACCTCTCAGTAGTGAATTCTCTTGTGAGAGCTGCAGAAGACGGAGAATGAGAGGTACAAGACAGAAATAGATCCACAAAAGGAGGTGGCGAAGTGTAAGGTTTCAGTGGCTAGCGGAAGGAAACATCTCAAAGATAAGTTTGAAAAAGGAAAATGAAAAAGACGTAGATGTTGTTAGGTTACTTTCCTTATTATGCATATAGGGTTCGGTGTGGGCTGGTCTCCTTGTTTTCAATTTTTTTTCATTTTTGTTGATTTTTTGGGTCGATTGGCTAGATCGATATGTAGATTGATTAACATTGAATAAAACGGCCCAACATGCCTCAAAAAAAAATTTAAACAAAGTTCCAGAACACCCACAAATATAAAGGAAAATAAGATAAATAAAATAACTATAATAAGAATAAAAAATAACTTTATTAATCTAAGAAAAATTGAAATATATTTCAACCAAGTAGAGTAGTTATACGCCATAACTCAATGATATATATAATTATATTTAAAATCAAGTGAAGAAGTTATAGATCATAACTCAACAAAATATTTCAAATCAAGTAGAATATACACTATAATTAAATTAAATTTCAAATGTTATAACTTAGCACTTCCATGGGTTGTGATATAGGGAAAGTTTCAAAAATACCATCGAACTTTGAAAAAAAGGCTCATCTATATCGTCATTCAAAATTCAAGTTCATTTCTGTCATTGTCGTTCAACAAAGTGTCTGTTTATGCTATTATATATATATATGATTTTTCAATACTCTTTTTTCCATGTCCCCTCTTATTAGAGGTCTATATCACAAAATTTAAACCAATCTGCCATTTAACCCATTCGAAATTAATACCCGGATTACTCAAATGGGTAAAAGGATGGGATGGTTTAATATGGTGGCATGGACCTCTAATAAGAGGTCATGTGAAAAATATGGTATTGCAAAATCATCTATATTTTCCGTTGAAAAATAATGACATAAATGGACACTTTGTTGAATGGCAATGGCATAGATGAATCCAACTTTTAACAGATGACATAGATGAACCTTTTTTTCTCAAAGTTTGATGACTTATTTTACTCATCATCAAAAGTTTAGCTTTTAGCACATAGAGTCAAGGTTATAGCATATAACCTCTTTAGGTATATAAGAAGGTAACCAACAGAATAAAATATAATTAGATGAATACAACAAAAGTGTATTGTTTTGAGGCTATATTATAATTGTGAATGCATCATTTGCCATGTTTTCATGTTGCGTAGTTTGAATTTCCAAGGTTGAATTGACAATAGACCAGTCACACATGTTTAATTCAATGCTTTTTAGAGTTACGACATCACCAAAATGAGAAGGCATTTCCTCAATCTTCTTACACTTGGTTAAAACCAAATGTTCAATCTTAAGAAAAACATCATCGGAGACAGACAACTATAAAATGTTAATGTTGTCCAAATTTAAGTATGTGAGTCTGAATCATTCACTTCCCATTGATTTCCTATGAAGGCTCTGGAAGGTAACGTTAGAATCTCCAAGTTAGGCAATTCTAGAACGATAAAATTTTTGGACAAGGATAAACAAAACTTGGACAAAGTCAATTCCCTTAGTTTTAAGGGTAAATTGAAACTGTGTGGAAGTTGAGCTGGATTGCTGTTGGAAACCGAACTTCAGGGATATTCAAGCAGACTTAGAAAATCTAATCTAGGAAGACGAACAAACATTCCCTTCATTGTCTCTGTATAACTAAATGTCCCCAAAATATACAACTTAATTTTCTCAAATTCGACCTTTTTGTCAAGATCATCTTTGCATCTCCACCATAGGAGACACACGGAATGGAAAAGGTTTTCAAATAATTTAATTAAGAGCTAGAAAATTATTCACACAAGATTTCTTGCAAACTAAATGAAGCACGATTCTTTACACGTAAATGCCTCAATTTTATCATCTTTAGAGTAGAAGAAGGTAATATCACTTCTCCTCCCAATCCTCTTACCATAAAAGTTTCAAGATTCCAAGGCTTAGCTATAAATGAAGAAATTGAATTTGCATCTATTGTAACATACTAAGTACCTCCAATGTTGAAGGATTCCAAATCCAACACTTTAACAAGTTTGAAGCTTTCAAAGATGAAGGAGATATCACATGGTCATAACAAGTTATCCAGATCTGTCATGTTGAACTATAAAGAGCAAATGTTGCCAATGTTCTGTGAACCTAGACTTTCTTCTACTTCTTCCCATACATATTCATTCTTCTTTTGCTCGCTCACAAGTCACAACACCAGCAACTAACATCTCCAAGCTCAGGTGGACAACTCTCCCCTTAAAACACCTTTTCTTGTAATAATGTCCAACTCTCACATTTAGCATAAATGCAACATCATTCAGCCGAATAATTTTACTCCCATTCTGAGCATCTTTAAAGCACATATGTAAATTGTCCCACACATCATCACTGAGAATTATGAATCTCTTGGTTAACAAAACCTGAAGCAACTCATTACCTAATGCACTATATTTTGTTTCAGTGTGATAACATCAATCAAGATGGTAAGCAACTCTTTCCATGAATATACTTGAGTCGCATGACACTTTGTGTGAACATCAAAGTGTGGGTAGCTATGAGATCACTGTAAATCTTCTTTGCAAAAGTGTTCTTCTCAATTCCAGATACACCGACTATGGAGATAATATCTAGATAAGATGATCCTTCAAGTAGTTGCTTCTTTATTTTGTCCATTGCCTCCTGAAAACCTCTATTTCTTTATTTTCTCTTGAAGTATTAGCTTATAAGGATGGCACAAGATTCATAGTGGTGTTTGCAACTTTGTGCACTGTCACATCTATCTTCTTTCTTTGACAAATCTTTCTAACAACTTTATTACAGAAAATGATCTC
Source organism: Solanum acaule (assembly GCA_036250505.1). Taxonomy (NCBI): domain Eukaryota; kingdom Viridiplantae; phylum Streptophyta; class Magnoliopsida; order Solanales; family Solanaceae; genus Solanum; species Solanum acaule. Next base: position 19,380 of record JAJOOR010022642.1, on the reverse strand, counting down.
TCAGACGCAATATGCCTTTCTTGAATAATCCAATGTGATGCTTCAAGTTAATAACAGCTCCTCCAAATTTCCCAAGAAACAATTGAGTATTCCTAATCCATTTGTCTTGGGAAAGATATAAGTTGACAAATTTGGAGCTTTAAGGATAATCATTTTGACCTCTGCCTCAAAAAACTTCAACAATTGCTTGAAATCAGAGAATAAACATACATACTTTGCACTGCAAGAACACATTTTGTGAGGTCTTTGATTCCTTGATGCATATTGTACAATATCTACAAGAAAATGTCCAATGTACATAAGTTTCTTTTTTATTACACTGAAGCACTCTGTTCAGGTGGTTTGATAAAAAGTTGATAAATCCTTCAACATATGTGGAAGTCGTGTTGCAATGTGATGCATCCATAATAGGAAGCCATAATTTTTTGTACTCCACCTCGGGTCTCTATCCTATGATAAATCTGTTGAACTTTCTTCCTTTTCACCTCGAGGTCATTGACTCTTATTTCAGCTTGCCAAAGAGGTACTATCCTCGGACAACCACAACATGGTTTCAAATGAGGTTAAATTTTTTTTACTATGGTTTGTTTCTCCTAGTATCATATCTTTTTGATCCTCTAGTTCAGTGTAGTGGATGCAAGAAGTAGAATTATCTATTGATAGATTATGGAACTATTGAAATTGAGGTTGAAGATGATGTTTGTTTATCTTATGAGACTGTAGTGGATAGAAACAACAAAAGGGTGACTAATCTTGTTCTACAACTTTTGATTGTGGTTTTCAATCTTCTTGCGTATGTGGGAAGCTTGATGGATCTTCTAAAGCACTTTGTATCTGCTTGAAAGTGCTCATTTTCATTAGAGCTTGTCTCGCAGATGTTCATGGGCAGCACATAGAGTTTAATGAATTGCATGATATTTTAATGAATCATCAAAGTTTTGTGGACGGAAACAGCACAGAGAAAATGAGATTTTTATTATCTGATTTTCTACAACAAATTGAGTCACTCCTAAGTAAGGATGGAAAAATGGGTAATTTATATAGGTACCTGTTCAAATTAATGCATCTTAAATGGGTTGGGTATCCAATCCATTTAAAATGGGTATAAAATGAATAGAACTCTTATTTACTGATTTAAAAGTGGATAGTTTAATGGGTAAAATAGATAAAAGAGACTCATTCATAAAAGAAAGAAAATTGGCATTAATATTTTTTTGGAGTGTTGGTGCGAGGGGTGGGGGTACAAGGGGTAAGGAAAATATTTTAGGAAGGGGCTGCAAGGGGGTGTGGTCAGTGGCGGAGCCAGGATTTTCAATAAGGGGGTTCAAAATATGTAGAAATACACACACGAACTAGTCAAAGGGGGTTTGACATCTACTATGTATACTTAAAAAAATATTTAACCATGTATAAATAATATAGTTTTCTGCCGAAGGGGGTTCGGATGAACCCCCTTAGTATAAGGTGGCTCCGTCCCTGGGTGTGGTGATAAAATTTTTTATAAACAATTAAGGAATTTTCTTTTTAAAAAAAAATTAATTTCTTTTTTACATTTGTTTGGAGTAGGGGTGGGGACATGGGGGTGGGGGTGGGGAGCTGGTGTGGTGATAAAATTTTTTTTATAAACAATTAAGTAATTTTCTTTTTAAAACAAATTAATTTCTTTTTTACATTTTTTTGGAGTAGGGATGGGGTCATAGGGGGGGGGGGGGGAAGTTGGGGGTCGGGGTAGGGGATTGTAAAAAAAATTATCTTTTAAAACAAACAATTTTTTTTTGTTTGTTCGGAAGTCTTGATTTGGGTGTCTGGTTCAGATCAAGGGTTCAAAAGCCGGGCCCCAAGTAGAATGTAGAGGTCAGGTCCTGAGTTTGGAAGTCAAGTCCTGGGTCAGATTCGGGTCCTTGTTCGAAAGTCATGGTCGGGTCCCATCTTGGAACTTGGGACCTAGGTCAAAAGAGGGACTAGGTGTCTAGGTTGGGTCTTAATTCGAGTATCGAGGTCGGGTGTTGGATCCAGGTTTAGGTGTAGAGTTATATTAGGGCTTGGAAGTGTCACAATCCAAGACTATTCCCTAATCGCGACATAGTGCTTCGAGCCACAAGTGACTCCAAGTTAACCTCATGGTCTAGCATGACACTAAGATTTACTTACTAAGACCAAAATTACTGAATGCAAAAATAGAGTTTGAATAGTCTATCAAAATCAACTAGATAAATATTTGGTTTAAACATAAACGGAATCTAAACTAACTATCTGAAAGTTTCTACTATATGAGTTGCTAGGACAAACCTAGCAAACTCCAAGTGTCTGATATTGCAAGTAAATGACTGAAAGAAACATAAGGGTTGTACTCAGAAAGATAAAGACTTACCAAACACTACTGCAAGCTTATTAGAAATGGTACTAACTGCGAGCTGGACATTGAGCGTTAGAACCTAATATTATCAAACAATATAGGAAAAAAGTATGCATTCAATACTTTGAATGTAGGATAATGCATGATAAATGTGATAATTGTACATGTTGAATCCATAAAACATAATGATGCAAATACCAAGTTAAACAACATGAGATTGAGATATACTAAACTGAGATACGTAAGTACATGGTCATACAATAGCTGAAAATCTGACAGTGAGAGATACTAATAACTAACATAAATCATGTGATCTACTATATGGAGTTCAGTGTACTGCCCCACACCGAAAATAGGGTATCTAACACTTGCCAAGGTAAGGGACATGATAACTATGTGGATCCACTAAACTGATGTGCCATCTTGGGCTATATGAAAACCTATGGTGGCACGTAGTTTGGGACTTAGGAATTGTTACTAAAGGTTCACAAATGCTAATTGGAATCTTTCATCCCTAAATCCATTCGGTGCTAAGTTAAACTATCAACACAAACATCCATTTAATTGATACAGTAATAATTTGATAATACTAAATTACTAATAACTGATAATAATTGACTAGCTCATTCATCATGATCTAAAACTAAATTTGTTTGATAATAACTAAAAGACACTTTATCTGAAAGCATTTAAAATCATGAAAATGTGATAATATGAGACATGCATATGAAATACAATAATTATGAGTCATGATTATACGTATATACTTAGTGTTCATGTTTATATCATTAAAAATAGAAATCATAAGTAAAACATGCAATTAAGGGGTGGTTATGAAGGAGAACTAATTTGCATTGAAAATCCATGAAGATCATAGAACTTCTAGGCTTGGAAAATTCATAAATTGAAGAATTGGAGTTTTCTTGGGACTCAATGGGTGAGAGGAAACCCATTGATGAAATTCCACATACATGGAATGAAGAACCCTAGCTTGAATTCCTTGAATGAAGACTTGAAGCTTGGAACCCTAGTTCTTGCTTGAGAGGAACTTAAGAGAGAAGAAATCCAATTTGGGAGTTTTTTGCATGAGAGAGAGGTTTAGATCATTAAGATTTCCTTCATTCAACTTAGAATAGGTTAACACGACATAATATAAGAATTAAAAGAGTGGAAAAGACCAAAATTTCCCTGAATGAAAATAGTCGGAGGCCATCTACGGATGCTTTCTATGGACTATGAAACAATCTACGGTCTGTAAAAATGCCCGTAAAACACAAAAACTTACTGAGTTTTGAGATCCCATTGTACGGATTGGTCTACGGCTCATGAAAATTTCCATGGTCCGTGAAGATTCCATGAAATTCTAAGACAAATTTCCCCATTCTGAACTCTGGTCTACATATCCCATAATGGTCTGTGGTTCCTTTCATGGTTCGTAGAAGGGTCCATGAATTAGAAATTTTGCAGACTTCAATTATTTTTTACTTTCCAAGGTCTGATATGGGCTTACAAACTTTTGAGGTGTTACAATATCTCTCCTTGAGAGCATTTATCCTCGAATAGAATCCAACTAGGCTAAAAAGAGTAGGGAAGGATCTGCAACCCAATACTAAAAGCTAAACATTGAAAACTGAAGGAGTGACTGACTCCAAACTAAAACATGAAGATTGAACTGATTTCATGAACATTCATACTAACAGATGAGACTAACAAGGAGGCATGGATATGAATGGTGTACTAAGGAGGAACTATTACCTTACACTATAACTAAACTGGAAGGAAAGTGATGGGGGTACTTGAACATCATATATGCTTATTCTTTCCAAGTAGCACTCTCAACTAACTAATTCCTCCAAAGGATTTTCACTAAAGAAAATTCCTTATTCCTCAACTTACGAACATGATGGTCAAGAATCTCAACTGGGACCTTTTCGTAAGAGAGACTTTTTCCTTCAAACCAATGCTCTCTAAAGGCACAAATGAAGTTGAATCATCAATGCACTTTTTCAGCAAGAACACATGAAACACTAGATGCATTGATGCTCACTTTAAAGGCAAATCCAACTCATAAGCCACATTACCAAAACGTCTCACATAAAGACCTATATAACGGGGAATGAGCTTTCCTTTATTATCAAACGTTGTCACCCCCTTCATGGTAGAAATCTTTAGATAAACACAATCATCTAAAGTAAACTTAAGGTCCCTTCTCCTTACATATGCATAAGATTTTTGTCTATTTTGGGTCGTTTGCAACCTATTTCTAATAAGTCAAACCTTCTATGTGACCTCATGAACTAACTTGTACCCTATCAAAGTCACTTCACCAACTTAAACCTATATAAGACCTACACCTCCTACAATAGAGAGCCGCAATCAAAGCCATCTGAATATTAAAGTGATAACTGTTATAATAAACAAACTCAATCAAAGGCAAATGATCATCTAAGGTACCTTTAAAGTTGATCACACAAGCTCTCATGATATCCTCCAAGTTCTAAATAGTTTGTTCAACCTGACCATCTTGTGGATGAAAAAATGTGCTAAGCCTAGATTGAGTGTTGAGACCTTTCTAAAACAATTTCCAAAATTGAGAGATGAACTAAGTACTTATTTCCGCAGTGATGGATAATGGAACTCCATGAAATTTAATTAACTTATGAATGTAATGTATAGCATAGTCCTTTGTTGAATAGGAAGTCTTGACTAGGAGGAAATGTGTTGACTTAGTTATTGAGTTTACAACCACCCAAATAAATTTATGTTGGTGGCTCGTGCAAGGCAAACTTGTGATGAAATCCATATTCAAATCTTTCCACTTCCAAGTATGAATACAGATATCCTGAGCCATGCCGTCTTGTTTCTGATGCTCAACCTTAACCTATTTGGAATTTCGACACTTAGCCACAAATTCCATAATATCCTTCTTCATCCCATTCCACCAATATGCTTCTCGTAGATCACGGTACATCTTAGTGGCTCCCGGATGAATAGAATATCGAGAACTGTGAGCCTATGATAGTATATGTTGCCTCATCCCATCAACATTTGGAATGCATAATCGACCCTGATAATGAAGCACAGGTCACCCCCTTGGGAAAAATATCAAGAGCTTTTATTAGAACTTCTTTCTTCAACTAAAAAAAATGGATCATCACCTTGCTTTTCCTTAACATCCATCACAAAAGATGATTCTGACCCATTCTTAACAATAACTTTATGATATTCTAAATCAACCAGACGATCTCCCAAGCGAGAAAATCTATGAACATCACGAACTAAATCTTTTTTCTCATTCTCAATGTGAGCAACACTGTTCATAGATAACTTGCTGAGAGAGTCTCCCACTACATTAGCTTTTCCCAAATAGTAAAAGACCCTCATGTCATAATCCTTCAATAAATTAAGCCATCTCATATGGTGAAGATTCAAGTCCTTCTATTTGAACACATACTAGAGACTCATTGATCTGTAAACACATTTACATGAACACTATAAAGGTAGTGCCTCCAAATCTTCAAGGCAAACACCATTACAGCCAACTCCAGATCGTGAGTCGGGTAATTCTTCCCATGAACCTTGAGTTTCCCGGAAGCATAAGTTATGACCTTTCCACGTTGCATCAATACAAAACCAAGGTCAATCCTGGAAGCATCACAATACACCACGAAACTATATGAACCCGCAGGTAGTGTCAAAACTGGGCTGAAGTAAGTTGAGTCTTCACCTTCTAAAAAACTCTTCTCATAAGACTCAGACCACTAAAGTTTCACCTTCTTCTAAGTCAATCTAGACAAGGGAAAAAAAATAGAAGAGAATACTTTAAAAAATTATTTGTAATAATGGGATAAACTTAATAAACTCCTAATATGTGAGTGAGAAAGAAGTTTAGGCTAGTTGTTGACTACCTCAGTCTTTTGAGGAACAACCTGAATACCCTTTCATGAGACAATATGGCCAAGGAAATCTATGGAACTCTGCTAAAATTCACACTTAGTGAACTTAGAAAACAATTGGTGGTCCTTAAAAATCTACAAGACAATCCTCAAATGGCATGCATGCTCATCCCTACATTGATAATAGATTAAAATGACATCTATGAATATAATGACGAACATATCCAAATACAGTTTGAACACCCTATTCATCAGATTCATCAAAGTTGCACGACTATTTGTTAGTCCAAAAGACATAACCATAAATCATAGTGACCATACTGAGTTTTGAAGGCTGTCTTTGGAATGTCACATTTTCTGACTCTAAGATGATGATAGCCTAAACTGAGGTCTATTGTAACGACATGTTTCCGTCGTTATAGAATTGCCAATTGGGGAAAATTTGGGGTCGAAAAACTTTTTTGTAGTATTTAGATTTTTCCAACCTAGTCCAGATTTGGATGAAATCGGAGTCTTTAAGGTGTAAGGAAATTTGGAAACAATCGGGGGAGTTAATAATGATTTTGATTAGATGAGTAGTTAGAAAACTCGTTAAGGAATCAGTACGACTTTACAAAATTAAATTCGGGAGAGTAAAACTCCCGAAATCGATCTTAGCGTGAAGGGTATTTTTTGAACGTCGTTGGTTAGAGGTGTGTTGTAAAATGGGGGTCTTGGATTTATTAAAATAGCTCACTGGTTCGTGCAAGCCGCTTTGGCGCTGGGTTTTGTCGCTCTGGCGGGGCCGCTGTAGCGGGGTGAGGGATGTTGTGGAAGGTCGTAAATAAACCCCTAAACGACCTCATTCTACACTTTTTTATTTTTAGAGCTAAGGAATGAACCACAGTCAACTCTTGACATTTTTCCATCATTCTTGAGGCTAAAGCTAAGCTTTTCACTCCTCGAATCTAATTTTTTTATCCGTAGAACGTAATAGAATGGGTAATTATTGATGGGTGAGGGTTTTTATCTAGATTCCATGATGGAAACAGCCCTAAATTGGGTACTTAGGATCATGGGTATGATCTAGGGTTGTTAGAATTGTTAGTAATCCGGGTAATTAGTGATTGTTTATTGATTCTCGTGTTATTATGATTGTTTGTAGACCAAGAACAAGCGGAACAAATTCGGAAAGGGAATGATCAAGTTTCTTAGGGTTCCAAGCTTGTTTCGAGGTAGGTGATGGTTGTGATTCTATACCTGTGTGATGTATGTTTGTTTTTTATTCATTATGATACTTGCATGTATACGAATGTTGCATTATTGATCACACTTGTTGTAAATGAGATAGATGAATGATGAATGCCATGAATCATGACTTATTTGTATGAACTTGAGAAGATACTTGTGATTGTGATTGTGGTGTGTTGAATGGATCGGTTTCCACGTTCTGGCATAACTAATTGGGATCGGTTGCCACATTTCGGTATAATTATGAGATCGGTTGCCACGTTCCGACATAAACATTGGATCGGGTACCACGTTCTGGTATGCTAACTGTTTGGGTTTGGGTTCCATGAGAGGACCAATGACTTGTCATAATTGTGTATATTGTTGAGCATGTGATAATCGATATTGTATATGTTCGGTATTTTTCATGTTTATAATGTTGTAGTGACTTGCTTATGTTACACTTAGTGGGATAACAGCGTGATCCTACCAGTACACTATGGTTGTGTATTGATTCTGCACTTGCTCTTATTTTTGTTGAGTACAGGGCATCTTCCGACGGCTATTGATAGACCTCGCTTAGGAGTTCAGCGATCATCGCTTCAAATTCAAGGGTGAGCCAGTTCTTCCGGGCTGCCATGGGTTCTCTTTCATCTATGTCCACCATTTCAGACTTAGAATTTTCTAGCTAGTTGATTAGTTCATTAGTTGGGGTTGTATCCCTTCTTGTTTAGACTTGTTGTACTTTAGATGTTTTGGTACATTGACTTTCAGGTTCTAGGCATTACTTCCGCAATGTTAGTTTATTATTGTTAGACTTTTGTTAGAGTTTATGGGAACTCTATTTTTTTTCTTAGTATTTTTCCTGCTTTTGTATACTTAAATGCCTTAGTTTTGGTTTAGTTGCTTTGTTTGGGTTGTAGTAGTGGTTCTCCCACCGGAGGGTTAGTGTGAGTGCCAATCACGATGATCTGGGTTGTGACATCTATCTTCGAGAAGAAACTAGCACCTTCAAGCTAGTCGAACAAGTCATCAATCATTGGTATGGTATACTTATTCTTGATGGTGACCTTGTTTAACTGATAATAATTGATGCACATTCCTAAATAACCATATTTCTTACACACGAAGAGAATTAGAGCACCTTATGAAAAGATGTTGGGTCTAAATAAACCTTTACCTAGAAGGTTCTTTATAACTGATCTTTCAACTCCTCAAGCTTAGATAGAGCCATTATGTAAGTTAGGATGGAGATAGGCTAAATATCTAGAAGATTGTTTATTCCAAAGTCAACTTCCCTTTCGGGAGAAATTTGAGAAGGTCTTTAGGAAACACTTTTGGGAATTTATTCACTATAGGGACTGACTGAAGAGTTGGGGTCTTGAAACTGGAATCCTTAACTTGAACTAAACGATAGTGCAACCCTTAGAAATCATCTACCTGGCCTTAAGACATGTGAAAAACTGACGTATAGGCACTGAAATATGACCTTTCCACTCAGAACTAGTAAAATTTTGAGGCATATCAGTAAGGTACCGTATGAGTTAGATTTACCTTCCCGTTTGACATCGGTGCATCCAGTGTTTTATGTTTTGTTGTTGAAGAAGTGCATAGGTGATCCTACTTCGGTTGTGCCACTGGAAAGTCTTGGTACTAAGGAGAGTCTTTCGTATGAAGAGGTTCTGGTTTAAATTTTGGATCGTCAAGTCTGGAAATTGAGAAACAAATAAGTGGCTTTCGGTGAAGGTTCAATGAAGGAACCAATTGGTTAAGGGTGCTACTAGGGAGGTCGATATCGATATGATGCCCAAGTACCCCCACCTCTTTCCCTCTGTTCTAGTTCCCGCTTGAGTTATTAGTTTCTCACGATTATTCTTTAGGATTTATGCATTTTAGCTATTCTCATGCTTCCATATGCATGCATAATTCAAGGAAGATTTTTTAAAGATTAGCTTTTAGCTTGGAGTTGATTACACCTTGGTTTTGTGCATGTTGATGTGATTTTCATTCATGATGGATTGTTAGATCTCTTTCCTTTCTTTATTCATGCTAGATTGAGTATCATTCGAGGAAGAATATGTTCTCAAGAAGGGAGATATTATAACGCCTCAAAATTGGTAAGTTATGTTGGAAATGAAAAGTTTCATATTTTCTACTAGTGTTTGTTCTACGAGTCTACCTACGGACCATACAAGGTCCTACGGTCTGTAGAAGGCAGTTGTAAAAATGGTCCTGAATGTTGGTAAATTTTGAGTTTCTGAAATTTTCCCACGGACCAACAAGAAGGTCTATAGAAGGTTCTATGACCCGTAGGAAGTGGTATGCACAAAGGTTACAAATTTGGAAGATTATTTTAGAAAATGGGTTCCTATGAGAAGGCCCTATGACATGTAAAAACTTCTATGTATCGTAGAAGGAAATCGTGGAAGTTGACTGGATTTTTGGACTTCAATATCTCATTTTATGGATGACCAATACGGCCCGTAGAAGTTTCTAAGGACCGTAGATCGGTCTGTAGGGTCTTTTCGATAGTCTTTAATAGTGGTGGCAAATGGGCGGGTTGGGTCAAATTTGGGCGGGTTGAAAATGGGTCAACATTAAAATGGGTAATATTCAACCCGCCCATATTTGATATGGGTAAAAATGGATTGAGTAACAAATGGGTTGGGTAAAATACTAGTTTACCCATATTTTCATGAGTAAATAGTACTCTACTTAAGAATTCAACATGGAGAAAATATTTTAGTCTTTTTTTAGATGAAATATGTTGAAAATGATTCATTTAGTTTTATTGTGTCATAAAAGTAAAAAAAATCCTATAACTTTTCAATATAAAATAAATTTATGTTTTCCTAGAAAATGTTTTCCTGGAAAACAAGTAGATTTTTGACTTATTTTCTCATGTTTGGTTGGTGATTAGAAAATATTTCCCGGAAAAGATTTGTATTGTTTGGTTTATGAATGAAAAATATTTTTGAGAAATATTTTTTATTTTTACTAGAGTAGAAAATAATTTTTGAAATTAAAAATATTTTTTAAAAAAAAACTTAAATTTTTTTTCGGGATTGGGGAGGGGGGCTGGCGGGGGGGAGGGGTGAAAAAATAAAAATTTGAAGTTGAAATTTTTTAAAAAAAAAAAAAACTTAAATTTTTTTTTTGGGGGTGTGGGTCGATGGTAGGGATGAAAAAATGAAATTTTGAAGTTGAAAAATATTTTTTAAAAAACAAAATTAAAATTATTTTTTTGGGGATGGGATCGAGGGTAGGGGTGAAAAAATGAAATTTTGAAGTTCAAAATATTTTTTAAAAATAAACTTAAAAAATTATTTGGGGGATGGGGGCTGGTAAGTGGTGGGGGGGGGGGTCGAGAATAGGGGTGAAAATATTTTCCTTCATAGCAAACACACCCTAAAACATGCTTAATGCACTTTAAGCAATGTCAAACTAGTACATGATTTGCTTATTTTACACTATTATTTATTATCCAATATAAATTAAACAAATAAAAAAAATATAATTAGAATTAACAAAGGAAATGTACATTTAAAATAGATATTTTTGGAGGGCCAAAGACTTCACATTTATAATTATAGAGAAAAATAATTAGTTTTATAGAAGAACATAAAAAGGAAGAGAAGTTACAATATATTTGGTAATATCATGAATTTTGAGTTAATAAAAGTTAGAAGCTTAACTCATTTGGCTAATCCATATTTTACCCATATTACCCATATTTTTATGGGTTGAATATAAGTATCAACCCATATTTTACCCATGTAAAAAGTCACTCACCCAACCCATTAAATATGAGCGGGTTGGACGGGTTACCAAAATATGGGCTCATTTTGCCGGCACTAGTCTTTAATTAAGGGTGTTTTGGACATTTCCTACCCTTTTAACCCCTAAACTATGTCAATTTGACCCTATAACTGATTTTATCCTTCAAAATTTACCTATTCCCTCTCATTCACTCAACCCCCAAAATTCCTCAAGTTCATCTTCTCCAAATTCTCTCCAAGGTTCAAAGAAGATTTATAGGGTTATTCAAGTCTCGTCTTTCAAGCTAAATGATGGGGTTCTTCAAAGGTATTAAGGACTTCATCAATGGATCCTTTTCAACCATTGAGTCCCAAGATTTCTCTACTTTCTCTCATGAATTTCACCCAAATTTCTAGGGTTTTGCATGTTTCTTCATGGGTTCAATTGTTTATGACTAATTTCATCCTATTTCATCTTATTAAGCATGATTCAATCAAAATTGCATGTTTTTAGTGAATTTCATAAGAACTCATGCATATGCCTATTTTATGATTATGAATTGTTTTGAAGATCATGCATACATCATGAAATTAGGAATTTATGAATTAAGAATGCTTTACATGAAGTATTAATATGCTTTTATGAAAATGTTTCTTCTAAATTGAAGTATTTTCATGATGTATGATTATCATGATTTTGATGCTTTAGATAAGTGTCCTTATGAATATATTATGAAATCATTTTGAAAGGAGCTATTCTATGTTATGAAGTTATGATTGGATTGGTTTTACTAGATTATTACCTTTACAAGTATTATGATATTATATGATTATGCTTATATTCTATTAGGAGTTTAATTAGCACCGAGAGAACGTTGGGACGGAGGCTCCTCTGTTACTAGAGGTCGAGTCTTTAGTAACAATCCTCTTGTCCCTTAACTACGTGCCTCCGTAGGACTTAGTCTTAATTGACTCTAGCTCGTGGATCCACCTAAGCTCATGCGTATGCTCCTTACCTTGGCAAGTAGGACAATCTCTTTTTGGAGTGGGGAAGACACTAGATTTCATGTTATAGGGAAAGATACTTGATTTCATGTTATAGCTCATATGGTCTATGTCGGTTATTGTTAAACCTCCCACAAATGATTATATTTTTCCTCAAAGGCTTATGTTTCAACAATTGAAAAGGGTTTTACAAAGATTTGCTTTAACCTTGTCTTATGACTTATGATTTTAACTTATCATGCTTTGATATCTTGTAATTAGTCATGCATTTCCACATTTCATATTTATCATGTTTATGTCCGTTTTTATGCATTTCTCTCATACTCGGTTCATTTCATGTACTGATGCATACTATCTCTTATGCCTAAATTGTCTTATAATATATGGTTGGATGTTCCTCCACACACTCGAGGCTAGTGGATTGATTCAGTTGAGTTGGTTTGGTGAGTCCTCATGATTCGAGGGCATGGCCACATATGATGTTTTTTATTTCAGTCTTTTCATTTTCAAACTTATTCCATGATCTAGGGTCTTGTCCTAGCCATGTATTATAAAATTAGAGTCTTATTGTCAGACATAGTGTATTTTCCGTTTATGAGTGTACTTTATTGGTCTTGAAGTTGTTGATTTGAGGCTTATATTCTTGTTTTATTTCATTCTTAGTATATGCTTATGTCAAGTGACTTGTTTAAGGTCTCTCGAGACTCTATTCGCCATGTCACGTCTAGGGGGTAGCTTGGGTCGTGACAACATGAAACTATGCCCAAGTCAATGGAGTTAGGATCGATGAACGATATTCCATAAAAGATCTCCACCACTGCTTTGCCTTACCCTGAAGCTGGAAAGTCACAAACTCGACCCGATGCTACTACGCAATGCCTGACTTATGAAGCCTCTCGTAGCAATCCACGATGAACTCGAATGCATCCTCACCCTTAGAACCATCAAACATTGGAGGCTTAAGCTTCAAGAACTTGGACAGCTTCTCATATTGTGTACTATTCATCATAGAGCCAAGTAATGCACAAAACAAAGCGTCAGCGCCCAAGTCCCCATCAATCTTAGGAACAATAGCAGCAACAATCCAGATGACCAGAATTTAAGCAGTCTGCACCATGAGAATGGCTCTAGTACCTGTCAACCCATTCAAAAAAGCTAGTACTTGTAAAATAGCCCCCACATACATAGAGGGAAGACCTGCAATCCATTTTGTGTCCCAACCTTTGGTTCATCATCATCCTCAATCTCAACTTATTCCTCCACAAGATCCTAGGGTAGGGGTGATTGCTTCTCTTCGTACATTTTAGCATGAGCTCCACCTCTGGTGGGTGTTTCCCTTCCTCTGCCCCTACCCCTGCCTCTACCTCTTCATTTGCCTCTACCACGTCCTCTCATTGTGGGCTCAGTTGCTTGCTCTGCCACTGTAGCTACTACTCTTGCACCATTATGTTGAGTTTCAACCATCTGCAATCAGAAGAGTGGAAGAGTTAGATACCAATTAGAATCAAGTCATAGCACGAAGTAAGAAAGCAAAAGAATTTTCTAAAGTCATGTGGCCTCTTATAGAAAAGTACAGACGTCTTTATATCATTTCGTAGGACTCTACTAGACTTGTGTTTATATGATGAGATCAACGAACCTAGAGATCTGATACCAAGTTTGTCATGACCCGCACCGTCATGAGTGACACCCGCATTAAACAACTTGGTGAAAGAATCAAAGACCTACTCAAAACCAACCCAATACCATTTAAATAAAAAGTTCATTAATAAATAGGAAATAATGGTTTAGAAAACCAAAATATTGAGTCCCTATAAACTCAATCGAATAGTCCAAAGACAATTAATTCGGAAAACAACCCCTATGAACTGAAAGTCATCATACCAAAACTCTAAATAGTCAAACTGGGGATGCAACCCCGAATACTAAAAAAATTCCAAAGTCTAATGTATGTGTCTAAAAAGATGGACAAGAAAACTAGAGATTCCATGGCAGCCTGAAAGATGTAGCTAACCCTTAAATTTGAAATCAAGTGTCTCTTATCTGAGGTCTCGGATCAGCCGCTGGAAGATGTCTTGTACTCCACAAGGAAAAGAACAGGTGCAGTATCAACAGACAAATCACGGTGTACTGGTAGGATCACACGGCCAGTTCAATATATGACAGTTCACTACAATACAATAACATAGAACAATGCACATAACAAGTAACAAACCACATAGACTCTTAGTCATATGTCATGCAACAACGATACCTAGATGCATGTCCCACATGATTACAAATGCAAATATCCGGCCCTCTCATAGAACCACAATCACATACATGATCCTCTCAAGAAATCCAAACTGAAACTGTGAGAGGTCGTATAGTACAAAGATTGATACACGGAAATTAGTGCCGCATGGATTAGTAATACATCGGTTAGTAGTGAAGGGATTAGTAATGTAGGATTTTTTATTATCAAGTGTTTGGTTCATTGCTTTCCCTACCTCATTTTTTTTTTGGATTAAAACTCTATAAAAAGCTTATTTCCAATTATATCTTTGAACTATTATGAATTTTTTTATTTCATGTAATTGGGTCAAGGTATATAATTGCCTGACGATTATTTTTTATGACCTTTTAACTAGCAAGGAGAAGAACTATTTTATTGTCATGTTTGCTATTTTCTCACTTGAATTATTTGAGGGCAAATAATCATCATCTTAATAAATTGATCACCCATAAAATGCTAATTTTCAATTTAAAAAATATAGACCATCTATTTTTAAAACTGTAAAGATGGTAACAATAGTAAAATCGAATAAATCATATACATTTACATGTAAAAATTGTATGTTGTAGTTTTAATATTTATGCAATTTTATAAATTGTTAAAAATACAAATAATTAGAATAATACATATATAACAACAAATAATACATTCAATTAAGATCACAAATGTTATGTAGTGATATATTTGTCTTTTCAATTAGTAAACTTTAAACAACTCACATTTCAAATTTTGTATTGATTTGTATTGAATTTATTTAGCAACAAATAACTTTCTCTAAATAATAAAATTTGTAAGCTAATTAATTTAAATAAATTTACTAAAACATAAAACAAGAAAATAGACAAAATGATTAAAATGATTTGAGGGATATTTTTTGTCTTTACATAGATTAATCTCATGGTATTAAATCCTATGTATTACTAATACCACAAAATGGAAGGTATTAGTAATACATCTTATAATACCATGTAAGGTGTATAACTAATCCATGCATTAGTTATACATAGGCCCAAAATTACTACCAAACATAGTATTAAATAATACCATACATAATACATGGACTATTTCTCTTAGTACTCCCTACCAACCAACCCTTTAGTGTATCAATGTGGTATCTAAGCCATCCATAGTTAGTGTATTGATGTGGTACTCGAGTCATTCATAGTTAGTGTACCGATGTAGTACCCGAGCCAACCAACAATCGCATAGCACAATGAACAACACCACTTGAAACCACAAGTCATAATAACAAGTTCATTGCATGAGATTACCTACATGATGTCATACCATATTTCTCCTTACCATGCATTGCACAAATGATACAACAAAATAGTAGACACGCATACATACATAAACCGGAAACATACAACCATCACGTACCTCGAATAAAGCCTCTTGGAAACTCAAAGAACCCGAGTTTTCTCCTTGCAAAGTGCCTTGTCTTGTTCTTGGTCTAAAACAAATAATATAAACAACAATCAATCACTAATGACCTATAATTTACTTAGATTATCAACTTATCCTAACTCTAAGCCAAAGTATGATCATCTTTCCTAATTAAGGGGTTTTCCATCATGGAATCATGTCAAAACCTTCCTCCATGGGCAATAACCTAAATTCTAAGGCTTAAGAATCAATAAATAAGGTTGGGGAGTCGAATTCTTACCTTTATCGACGAATTTCATGAAAAAATGAGTGTGAATTTCCCAAAATCGTCCCTCCCAACTCCAAGAACAAAAAGTGCAGAAAATAGGGGTTTTGGATTGTTTCTGCTATAGCGGTCTGCACACCTCGCTATAACGGGACATCTCCTTCTATAGTTGGCTCGACGAAAGTTTAGAAACTCTTAAGTGCGAAAAAGGCAATTTTTACAAACACAACCTTTTCCCTTGACGTCCCGACATATACCATTCATGCCAAGATAAATTCCGGGAGTTTTGCTTACCCAAATTCGATTTTGAAAGGCCTTATGGACTCCTTAATGTTTTGGCTACAAGAATGTATCATCCAGTCAAAAGGCTAGTTCAATCGCACTGAGGAAGTACTATAACTTGAAACCTCAACATCACACCCCACCCCATTCCTGAATGACCCTAGACCTCATCTAGCCTAGATTTCATCTAAGGCTCTCCTAATCAATATTTTTTAGGTGACTACCCAAAAAGTTTTATGCCCCCAAATCATTTCCTATTGGCCTATTCATAACAATCAGGTCAGGTCGTTACAACATAAACATAACTTGATCTTTGTATCCTAATTTATATTTAAACAAGTGGGGATTGTTGAAATTTTGTTCAAATTTAATTATTAATTGGTATTTAAATGAAATGACGTGTTTTTTTAAAAGATGTGTCTTTTAAATAAAAGGGTGTGTCCTTTCATTCTTTGATTACCACGAATTCTATTAAAATCAAATTTCTACAGATTCAAAGAAAAACTTTTACATAATACATTTCTTTACGACATTCTCCAAATAATTCTTTTTTTCTCCAAAACAAAGATTAAGTTCAAGTTTTTTCTTTTCAATGGAATTTTTATTATTTACTTAGTGTTGAAATTTATAGGCCTGTCATATCCACTAAAACTATTTGCACATTCTCGCGGAGGAGAGGGAGCAAATATCATTTTTAGAAAAATGTTTTGCGCGTGTTTCAAGCCTTCTACTGTGTAATCTTTTTTTATATTATCAAACCTTCATCTTGGTGTTCTTCTTCATATAAATTTTGTGTTCTTGGTATAGATTTTCGAACATATATACCAAATAGACTATATAAATTTTAAGGAATTTCGGGAAAGAAACCATAATCTTATTGCGCACAAAAGGACCACAAAGTCCTAGCGGAAAGTTGTTTACCACATTTAAGAGTATCATTTTTACGAGAAATCTTAGTAGCTTAGTTGATTGACTATCTAAACTCTCGCTTTGTTAATGGAATTTTGATTCTCCATCTTGAAATTCTCTCCTATTCCCTTTCCACTACCACAAATTAAAAAAAAAAAAAAGGGTTCCATTTTCACACACACATATATGCACCATTAGGGGTGAAGATTGTAACACCCCCTATCCGAAACAGACCAAAAATGCAGATTTTGAGAAGTTGTAGGTGCAACCCACGATTGCCATCCACAGACCGTAGGTCAGACCACGGCCCGTGCTGGTGGTCTGTGGTTCACCACTGCAACCCCTCCCCAAGCCCCGCTCAAAAAATTGGCTAAGTCTCGACCCACGGTCCGTAGGTCAGACCACGGTCCATGGTCTGTGTCCGTGGATCAAGACTCCTTTACCCAGCCTCTGACATGAACTACGATCGACCAGCACGGACCGTCGTTTGATCTATGGTCCGCAGGTCTGACCATAGGTGAGGGTCAGCAGCCAGTTAGATGAAAATTGTTGATTGGGTCAACTTCAAATAGTCATAGATCTTAGCACAAAAGGAATCATGTGTCCTTTGACCTATGATATGGTAGATAATTGAATTATCTTTCTAACGCCACCAAGTTTGCTAAAATCCGACTTTCGAGTAAAAAGTTATGCTCATTTTAGTGGAGCCCTGTAGGGCAGACTCGACCTACGACCCCAATCTACGGACCATAGATTGACTTACGGCCCATAGGTCCCGTCCGTCAATCACTCCGACAGCAGTTAAGTCAGGGGTCTTTTGGTCTTTTCCTATTTCATTTAACCCCTAAGCTACGTCGTTTAGACCCTAAATTATGAGGTTTTAGTCAGTTTAAGCCTAGAAACATAACTAGAATGTACCTAAGTCAAATCATTAATCAAACTTCAAAAAATTAGAACGCTAAGAGGAGAAGAGAAGTCAAGAACTCTTGTTCAAGAACGCAGCAAGGTTCCATCAGTTCCAGCCCCGAAATCAAAAGATTTCTCCGTGGAATTCGTCACCACGTATGTGGGATTTCACTAGTAGGTTCCTTTCACCCATTAGGTCCCTAGTTTTCAGTCAGTTTATTGATTCCCTTATTATGACTAGACCTAGGGTTTCTTGAATATTAGAATTATTGAGTTCTTAGCTGTTAGAATGATCCAAATCAGATTAGTATGTTAATATTCAGTTTATTGCACGAATTCCAGAACCCTATCTATGTATTTCCTTAGTTCTTGAATTACACATGCTAGGTCAGATATTTCAGTTATTCAGCTATACATGCCTCAGTTATTAATGCATCAATATTAGTTTAATTGTTGCATTCGCAGTTTGCACGTTCAGTTCAAGCTATCCAGTAACTTACAGAAATTCAGTCATAATGTGTTAATTACTTAATCCATTGGGAGTAGCATAATACCGAGTTGGACTAGGGTTCAGCGTACCCAAATAGTCCCAAAACTACTAGCCACGTAGGTTGTAAGTCCTCTCTGTGGGCATTATTTCAATGATCACGCCAGTATGCCTCTATACCTCTGGCAGGGTATATTGGGTCCTCTCGATGGGGTGTATACATTGGACTCCACATTTAGCTCATGTGGTTTTATTATCGGTTATTAATAGCTCCCACAGTTCAGTCAGATTCTATTGCATTGAACATTTATCAGTATATCCAGTATTGGTCACTGTATTCAGTTATCTCAGTATTTAGTATCTATATTATGTTCAGGTTATTTCATTGCTTTATTGATTTATTCAGTTATATGTTTTTTTCAGCTTTACTCTATCCTGCATGCTCAGTACCTTTCAAGTACTGACGCATACGTGCGCTACATCTTCTCGTGATGTAGGTTCAGGTTCTCAGCATCCAGATCACGCTTAGATCGGTTCCCGATCTCCATTTCAGCAGAATCAGTGGTGAGTCCTCATTCTCCGAGGACAATAGTCATGAGTTTCTTTTCAGTATTTTTAGTCTTTTAGTTTCAGTTTTGCTAGATCT